>SRMA01026394.1:0-58942 GCA_007224835.1 Danionella cerebrum
TTAAACTCCTTATTGGAGCGAGTCCAGCAAGAACGTAACGGTGAATCCGGCTCAACTCAACCGAACTAAAACAACAATATCCGTTTTGACTGAAATAGACCGTTTTAAAGTTAACAGAGAGAATACGTTGGTACGTCTTACAATCAATCGGATCTCTCTGCGTTTTCCCGGTAAGTGCTACCAAGTGCTAGGAAGCGCCATTCAGGTCCCGCGGCCCTTGCGGCCCACACGTTCAGAACAGATTTTTTTCACGGCCCACTAGTTGGCGCTCGCGGACCGAGATTGGGCCGCGGCCCCATGGTTAAGAAACTCTGGTCTAAAGCAAATGACTTCAAAATGTTTGTTTCTTTGCAAGAGTTTTTAATTCAGGTACATTACTATTCAAACACAGAGGAAGGAGTTAACCAAATAATATTTCTTTTCATTCAGTCTAACTATTATGATGGAAAGGACAACTTTTTCTTTCTCAATGAAAAAAGATGACAGTCTTTTCAGTCTCCTAGTTTTTCAAATGTGAGCCCCAGCGATAGCCGAGGGCTGCCCTTGAAACAAGGTTGTCTGGAAAAACGGGAACAGCCATTAGCATACGCAAACACTGGGCTAGATGAGATGATCCTTTTAAAATGTGATTCTGGATTAATCTCAATGACCTACAGCTTAATCACATTCAACCCTGTTCTCAGGGACCAATGAGTTTAGTTGTTTATCCTCTTTGTCCATCTTCCACAAACACAACACATATTTATAGCCGAAAGTCAACACTTACCGTTAAATAAATCTATAGTGAAAAGCAATTTCTCTGAGCTTTATCATGACAAATATCAAAACTGGCCAACAGTCATTTGTTTAGGAAATGGCTTTAGATTGCACAACTACTGCAAGTTCCAGTCAATTACACTGATTTCCCTTTCTCTCAGTTTTCATCTGTGTGTATCTTGATGGCCTGTTTCTTCGGCAACAGAAAAATGCTCTATTTAATCAACATTTAATAATCAAACCAAAATGTTACCAAATTTCTGCCAATCTTCAAGTTGTTTAGTTGTTAAGATAAGAATCTGTTCAGTAAAACTGGTTTAAAACCAGGATTTGTCACCCCAAACTTCACCCCTAATTTTTTAGGCTCAGTGGAATCTGCTAGAGACT
Organism: Danionella cerebrum; assembly: GCA_007224835.1. Taxonomy (NCBI): domain Eukaryota; kingdom Metazoa; phylum Chordata; class Actinopteri; order Cypriniformes; family Danionidae; genus Danionella; species Danionella cerebrum. Next base: position 1,144 of record SRMA01026394.1, read on the forward strand.
ATTGTGGCTTTCTTATGGTGACAACAGATATTTCCTGGCAATCAATCTGAGAACAAGATGCATTTTTAATCAGATTTAGAGAACACAAAATAAGGTATCGTTCAAGGTCATTGGACCCAACCTTAAGTGGTGAGCTGCCTTATACGGTTCTCAGGCCATACGTAGAATAACCTTTGGGAGAGCTCTTGTACACAATGCAGGTACAATAAACCAATGGCTCATTTCAGTATTTTAACCCAGGCCTCTTTAATAGCTTCTAAGCACCTCCCAAAATTCAAACAACAGAACATTTTTATTGGGTATATAAATATTCAAATATTTGTTCGATTTCCAATTTTGGTGAGTTTGGTCCGTTCGGACACTTTGGTGGAATACACTTCAGCTAGTCAAAAATAAATACTCCAATAAGATATTATTTCAGTTTTCCTTTAACCCCATTGCTATGTTTTACATATGTTTTACGTGTATGTACGAAATAAAAGATTAAATCAAAGACCCAGATAGTAGCTGACAATAGCAATCTTAATTTATAATTTCAGTTAATAATTTAACTGTGGGACAAAACTAGACAACTATAGAAAACGTATGGAAGCTTGGTAAGTTCATGTAAATGACTGAATCCGTCAGTATTACAACCAGGAACCTTTTAACCAAGACATGTCCCACAAGATAGGATGGCTTTCCTGACTCTTCCTCTCTACTTTACCCTCAAGCCATGCCTAACACAGCTGAGCTGGGTTTACGTCCACTGACTTGCCACTCTAAGTGTAATCAGAACACCTGCTAACCCCAAACTCCAATATTTTACATTTGCATAGATTCAATATCGGGATGTACGTTGGATGAGGAATTGAAAAATAACTAAACTTTTGACTGGTAGAATAATTTAAAATGTAAAAGTTTGTTTTTTTTACTACTACCACATTTTACACCAACTTTAAGAGTTAGAGTTGCATTTTACACAAAGTAAGTCGACACTATTGCACACACATATTCAGTTTTTTTTTTTTTTACCTAATAAAAGGTTGCCTTAATCCCTGTAGCTGTTTTGACAGGTGAAGTATAAAAGTGATTCAGAAGTTTCTTTCCAACTCTGAAAGTCAAACTCACATTCATCTCTCCACCTGCTGATTTAATGATGAAACCACCGAGCCGTTTCATTGCAGCCTCTTCACAACTGTTATAATGTCTCTGCCTCACAGCGTTCATTTTCTTTTGCATTGCAAACATGACCATCATTTCTCTCCGGACGCCTGGTTTGTGAGCATCTTCTGCCACTCGAGAGTAAATATATGAGCTTGGCTGAGTCAGGGGAGCTTAAATTGATTTGCTTGCTCAAACACTTTGTTCTTGCAATTCACTGGCTAAATGACTCCGCACTCATTGATTCATTGACATCCTTTATTTGTGTCATCCTGTATTAACCGTGTACTTGTGTTCTCTTATTGGTCCCCCACACTTTGTAGGCTACCAATCAAGGGCAACTTTAGGAAAACATTTGAACAAAAAAATAAATAAATACACAACTGAAGTAGAACCTTAAAAATCTAAAATTACTTTGTCGAGTGCTTTATGGCATTTAGTTTGGGAATAAGCATGTCGAGAAATTTAATAAAGCATATTACTTAGTTTGATTGGGAGGAATAAATGGCTTCAAAAACTTTGGACACAAGTATTTTTTTGGTTCTCTGCTGAGGGCATCTGCTACCACATTACATTTAAATGCTTTGTAACTTGAACTACACCACAGAAAAAGAAATTTAAAATAAAAATAAAAAAAACACAACAACAAAAAAGTCAAAATAAAAACTAAAATTAAAATAAAACCTCTGAAAAACATTAGCAAAAGACCAAGATGCTAGGATTCCTACAAAGAATTGTATAGTTTGCTTCTAAAATTACGTGGTCATCATTGACTTCACATTTAAAAAAAAATAAATTTAATTTGAAGAAGTCAAAGAAGTTGAGGAATTAAATGAACATAACATTCGAATCGCATTATTTGCTTTTAAAACATATTTGGTCCAAAATGTGCACTGTGGTATACCTGAAAGTAATGTCCTGTTTTTAGAGTCCTTAAATAAAACAAACAAACAAAAAAAATACAAGCATATTTTTTTTTTTACTTCAAAATCATGCCTAAAATTATGTTTAGTGTAGTTCTTTCCAAATATATGCATTTTCTATAAGATATTGTGTTGAAAATATGCATTTTTCTATTAATTTACTGTACAAATCTTAAATGATCAAATGGTGTGAAGTAAAATAATCACTTGGCGTTTCTGAACTCACATTCTCAAATATGTTAATTAGGACTGCTTTGATATTTAATATTTCCATGGGAAAATGTAATAATTTGGTTTATTTTTCTAAATCATAATACAAAGGAGGGCATCACTCCTGAAATCTTTCTAAATATTTTTAATAAATTCTCTTAACCTGTTAACACCCAGCCCTCTTTTTGAACATTTGAAAAAAGGCATACCAAAAATAAAATGGCTATATATCTCACATTTTTTGGGTTGAATTAATGTACTTGGTGTCATTGAAAAGGTAACCCTTTCTAGTTTATTAGGAAAAAGTAAGGAACTGGATAACTTAAACAAAACTAAAGTTATAGATTCACAAACTTTGTAGAAATAGTAGAATTAGCCTTATTTTTTTTATTTTTATTTTTTTAAATAAATGAATGATTGAGTCCCTGGTGGACTTTTTGACAACACTGCATAGAAGCCACAACTGTGGACAAATACTGTGGACCAAATGAACAAATTGATGTAAATTTGCATTTTTAAAAATACAAATCACTAGATGAACTACTCAATGAAAAAAATCATTTTTAAAGAAAATGCAAACAATGAGAAAAAAAAGTAAAACAATGTGATATGTGCATGCCACTCATTAAAACAATCTAAAAATCTCCTCTAAAATGTCCTCAAAACAATAAAATGTTTTCTTAGATGCCATTGTGTTACTAACAGAAGTGGAAAAACATGCTTTTTTTCTCCAGAACAAAACAGTTTTTGCTGTGCGCTCTGCTCGCTATTGTGTGTAAAACTAGATGACTGGAAGCATCTGCTCTCTTTGCGCAGTCACGTTATCAAGAGGGTAAACAGAACTAAACCATATAACGTTGGATAGCTTATCTCATTGGCTAAATGACCAGCCAATCTGCTTGGAGCTTAATTGCAACTGGTTGGCTGTACGTGTGAAAACACTAGGGCCCACATTGACATTCTCTCTCAACGAGTGGCCAGGGCTTGTTTACTGGCTTGCTGATTGGCCAATCATGGTCACGGACTTCTAAAGGTGGTCTCAAAATGTTCAAGAGACATCGAAACCTACCATGCTTGTCGGGTCTACCTAAAAATGGCCGACAAAACAACTGGAAAAACTGCTGACATTTTTTTTTCTTTTGTAGCAAACGAAAAGTGAATAGTTGTGCCTTTTCTCATGGTAAACATGTTTTTGGAGCACCAGCTAGGATGCATTTTGTTCGTTGGACTGTTACAAGTACAATGGAATAAGACAACGCTAAGTACTTTTTTCAGATGAAAGAAAATTTTGCATGTCATTTAGAAATTATGGTGCCAGAGTCTTTAGGAAGTCTGGGGACAGGGAAATGCCAAAAATGCCTGAAGTTCAGTGTCAAGTAACCACAGTCAGTGATGGTATTGGGTGCCATGTCAGCTGCTGGTGTTGGTCCACTGTGTTTTATCAAGGGTTGTATTTTATCAAGGACACTGGTAAATGGTTTACTGACCATGGTATTACTGTGCTCAATTGGCCTGCCAACTCTCCGGACCTGAAGCCCATAGTGAATCTGTTGGGTATTGTAAAGAGAAAGTTGAGAGACGCAAGACCCAACACTCTGGATGAGCTTAAGGCTGCTATCGAAGCACCGGTGCCTCAGCAGTGCCACAGGCTGATTGCTTCCATGCCACGCCACATTGAGGCAGTCATTTTTGCAAAAGGATTCCTGACCAAGTATTGAGTGCATAACTGAACAGAAAAATTTGAAGCTTGACTTTTTTTTCTATTAAAATCACTTTTCTTTAACTGGTCGGAAGAAATATGCAAATTTTTTTGAATTTTGGGTTTTCATGAGCTGTATACCAAAACATCAATATTAAAACAATAAAAGGCTTAAAGTACTTCAGTTGTGTGTAATTGAATCTGAAATATTTGAAAGTCTACTGTTTATCAGTACATTACAAAAAATAATGAACTTTATCACAATATGCTAATTTTTGGAGGACCTGTATCTTGTCAGAGGAACACATTACAATCAATTTTGTAATTTTTTTGTCACAAGCAATTAGGTTTGTGTTAGCCAAAACCCATATGCAGGTAAAAAAAAAAAAAAACGCCAATTCCATATATTTCATGCTCAAAAAGCCAGAAATCGATATTGGAATCAAAATTCTGTTACTATCACAGCCCTAGGTAATCTTTAGATGAATAAAGCTTTCCTGTGATTTGGCTAAGTTTGTAGATCATATTGGTAGATTTGTGGTTTGAACCCCAGGGAAAGCAAGAACTGACTAAAGGCCCTTCACACTGATCCGAATTGGGATTCGCACGAATCTTCAGATAGCTTCTCAGCATGGAGCACTTTATCTGGGTCGAGGAATTATTGATGCAATGACGCTCCCTGCTTGATGCTGTTTACGGTACAAAAGATGGACTCCTTAAGACACAGGAAACTGGGAAGAAGAAGACGACGATGACAGAGACGGAATCGAAGAACACATCGAAAAAATCAGGGATGTCGATTGATTTATACAGTCAGCGGCTGATCACAGGGAGCTGTTTCCTGTACGAAGTAGCTTTGAAACGTATTCCTGTATGTGCTAGTACGTCCTACTCACGTTTTCAAAAGAGTCAGCTTTTATCCGTCATTCTCCTTGCAAAAAACGGATTTCATATGGCTTTTTCGTTGCCACCACTCATTCAGGCCTCCATGGTTCGAGGCACATTGGTGCACGAAACTTGAAAATTCAGGTGTGTAGAGGCCTTAAATGGTTTCAATACCTTGAAATGAAAGTCACTTTGGATAAAAGTATCTGCTAAAGACATAAATGTACATGTAATGTGTTAATGTAAAGTATAAGAAGGTATGGGATAAGGCAGATAAATACTTTATCTAGTGGAATTGCTTTTAAGCCTATGCAGTTTGTTAGCAGAATACGATCCATTCTATTGATTCTAGTGAATAATTTGAGTAATCCAACAAAATCATTTCACTGGCAGCACAATGAATCTAAGGGATAGAGAGATCTCACATCTGTAGCAGTCATTAATGGTGGCCGCGCTCTCAGAACAAGAAAAGCAATAAACATTCTCCTCTGAGTCCAGCCATATCCTGACAAACAAGCATTGGGTCAGGTGTGCGTTTGTGATCTGATCAAACCGCTGCCATGGTTAAGAGAGATGGCTGCACATTCTTTTAGTTTTTTATAGTGGTATCAGAGCATGAGTACCTGGTCAGCAGGTGGGGCTAGCACACCGTTTCGAATGGAGCTTGAGAAAACTCATGGTATTTGGTGACCAGCTTCATCAATATTACATGCAACAGATGACGCATTCAGCCGAAATGGGGCTATTATGTGAAGGACCATGTTGGTTTGATTGTGGAATTAAATACTATAATGGAGCATTAAAGTCAGAATACGAGCTCAGTAAAACAAATCCTGAAAGGCTTGTTAGATGTTACCTTAAAAAGTTTCTGCTGACTGCAAAAATCAATCATTAAATAAACCACAGCAGAGCATGTAACTAAATGGCAAAATGTATATTTTCATTTGTCCCTTACAGGTTCACTGCTAAATAAAGGAACTATTGATGAGATAATAGAATAAACACTGACATTATGGAACAATTTCCTTATCAATGGATTTAAATTAGTTTTGTGTTAAGCACAATGCAAAGACTGTCCATTAAAAGACGGTCCATTAATCACAAATTTAAATCGATCTGTCTTTAATAAAGGGACTCACCTATAAAGTTGAGGTAGCCTTCTCCTCCCAGGGCTTGGGTGAGTAGCCGGATCATCTTGTGGAGTTGGATTCCTCGATCAATGATGGCGTTCATGGGAATCAGTGCACTCATGTTGGTGTACATCTCTTTGTCCATCAACCAGAAGGCCAGCGTTTTATCTCCCACTAGTGCCTGGAAGAGCAGACAGAACACCAATATGAACACAAACACCATGTTTGGACAAATATTTGACTTAGTTCTCTCATCATTGGGGAACAATCACCATTAGAATACAGGACAATCAAGATTGGCAGAGACCAAATAGTTTAAATAGTATTTAGTTTGTAAATATTATAGTAATATATTATAGTGCTGTGTGTTAAGAAATACTGCAGAATGATTCAAGTGTTGCAATAGAGTATAAGCTAAGAGATATATTTGGATATCTCTGAGATTTTTCTGTTAAAATCTTCCAGAACACAACATATATTTGCATAGATAAATCTCAAAAACATTAGATTTCATTTATTATAAACACACTATATACTGTTTATTTCACAGCTTAAATTAACATACTTTGTCAACATGTTGATAGAGGATTGAGAGAGGGTTGAACGAATACAGGCCATGCTTTTTTATAGGCCCGCCCACACTCCCCTAATTGCTTAGGTCAGCGCTCATTCAATAGACACAAACACAAATAACACATGAACAAAAAATTTATGTGATATTGTTATGCTTAAATTAACATTTCTAAATAATTATTATGATATGATTCTCTGGGAATCATAATCAAACTTTTAAAAAGTTTCCATAGGGGTGCAAGACCAGTGTCACCGCAGACCAACATCAAACCGTTATTTGTGTCAGAGAGCAAGATGCCGAGCAGCTCTGTTAAAACTGCCAGTTTATGAGTGGCGGTGACCCATGTGCATTCTAAGAGAGCGAGCACGCATTCTATTGAAACAGGGGGTTGCATCGGAAAATTACATTAAAGATAAAAATGATTTTCATTCAAGCACAAAGATGTACGCCTTAGTTAATCGAGTTAATCGATAAAATCGGTACATCACCCAGCCCTAGCTCAGATCATGTCACATGCAAATAAAGAAATGTAAACGGAACAGTACAAATAGAGAAAAGAGCTGCAAATAGAACAGACCACAACAAAATGTTTAAGGGGAAGTCAGTTGTGATGAACACGATCTGCACCGAAGGCTCCATGGTGGTGGTGAGACATTTCATATTATATCATTCTGATCAAATGATATCACAGTCTTTTGAACTAGTTTTTGTGATATGACGCCCGCTGTCATGGAAGGATAAGTTAAGATACAGAAATCTCTGTAGTCTGCGTGCAGTGCTGTATTTGAATCATGTCTGTGCTGCATGTTGTTGTTTTTGTGTGTGTGTGTGCGCGTGTGCGTGTGTATGTGTGTGTGTGTTACCGTGTCAAAACCCCGAAAGGATTTCTTTCTGTTTGCATGCATTTTTTTCAAGTGACCGCATGTTTGGTATATTTGACCATTTAGATTGCACCCAAATCCGACAGGGGATTCATTGCATTTAATCTGTACACACAGTCATAAACCCAAACGAAGCAAGCTCCACAAATACAATTCAAAATACCCAAATGTTTGATTGGTTGAGAAGCAGGGGTGATCATCTCGCAATGACTTTGGTACTTAAATTCCTCTACATATGATGCTCAGATTCACCTTCATCTTGACCACATCTAAAAGAAACTAGATAATCTCTAAGTGATTGGCTGATTAGAAATGTGCTGTAAACCGTTAAATAAGTGCAGGCAATGGCAGGCATATGCTAAGCCAAGGTCCTGAGATCCATTAATATTTGAAACTCTCTCATGCATTTTCACACATCCACCTCTTTGATGGAGACTTTATCACAACGCTAAACCGTCAGTCAATCGATGAAGTGTCAAAGTTTTACTAGTTTCTGCACGTTTCAGCTCAGACTCACTCAAGCGTCTCATATTGAGCAGCTTGAATCATTATCCATGGACCTTGAGAACTGAACACAGAGGGAAAAACAAAGAGAAGAAAAGAAGATCGGAGGAAAACAACAACGATCAGGTTTAGCCTTGGTGTCCGAGTTTGTAGGAACGGGATGGATGTGTTATTTTATCAGACCACCCTTATTTCTAGGGGAATAAAGCCTGCTGTGACATCAATTTCAATGTGCGACTCAGCATTGATTGCAGCTTCTTAAAGGGATAGGCACTAATTTTAAATAACCAAAAGTAATGAAATGAAAATTCACCTCAGGGATTTGCATTCCACTGACATACAAAGTTGAAACTGAGAACTAAGATCTCTGAGACAGCTCTACCGATCTTTCCCCTAAACCACTATGTTCAACAATCTTTGCTTTTATCTTTTCAGGCCATCTGAGAGTTGTTTTGAGGCTCCCTGCTAACACTATTTACAAAAGATGCAAAGAGGAGAAACACTTACAATTAAGAAAACAATTTTTGAGTCCCAATAGTTTGTGCTAAAGGTATTGAAATAAATAAAATAATGTTACCTACATTTTTCGCACATGCCTAATTTTGTGTCAGTAATTCTTGCACACTTTCCATAAATCATATTTACTTTATTTAACTTCTCAAATATCCCTGTGTTTGTCTGAAAGTTCTTATCTAGAAAACCAATGATTGGAAAATCATGAAAATGTACAGGGGTGCCCAAACTTTTGAAAGCTTCTTTTGCCAACAAAACAATGCCTCTGTTTTTAAGTCTTCAGAAAAAGATTTCTTCTTGAATAACCACATCAAAAACACATCAAAAAACATTTTTCCTGAAATGATTGAGACCTAGGCATGTAGGAATCAAAATCTTAGCAGAAACAACGTTAAATGGATTTCTAAACGTATTAATGAAGGGCTTCAGTGTTTAGAGCAAAATGATGATTTTAATGATGGAAATGTCAATTTTGGATGAATTATTTTAGCACCAAGGTGCAGGTACCTGGTCATGGCTCTCTGCATAAGCGATGCATTTCTCTCCATGCCGTCTGTTGGTCATTGTGAAAACTATGTTTCCCATGTTCCAGTCTTCATCCTTGAATTCTTTGAGAATCTGCGAACAGAAATAAAATTAACAGAATGAAACAAAAAAAAAATTTTTTATAGGGGTTGTACTTTTTATACCAAAACTTTGAATAGAAGCAAAATAACGAAGAATGATGTATTGAAATTTGTAGGGAATCAATTTTTAAATAGTAGCCTTTTCTAAATATTTTACCATTACTTTGATGGGAAAATACAATAAATAAATAAACACACACTTATTCGGGTAAACAAACACACTTATTAATATTTCACAATCATCTTATACTGATCAACACACATCTTTAATGACCAATTTTCAGTTAAAGAATCAACCCCATCACAGACACTCAACATCAACAGTGGGTCATTATTTCCCCACCTGACAGAAAGAGTAATCTGCATAAGGAAACAACCCAAACATATTTCTTTCATAAAATGAAATATAAACAAACTTTCCTGGCTCAGAGTTGCAGTAGAGCATGAAGCTAGTCGCACACAAAATTGTGAATTCAAACCCCAGGGAAAACAAAAACTGATCAGTTGTGTCCATTCCTTGAATGTGTTCACATTGGATAAAAGCAACAACCAAACGCATGTAAATAAACAGTTACAACAGGAATATTAAGTACATAACAATAGACCTTTGGGACTGCCACCAGCAAACATTAATCCACGGTCATTTAATGAGGAGATGGATGGAGTGCTGCTTTTATGATAACGCAACCAGTATTCTTTAAAATAATGAGAACTGACCAAAGTCAAAACACATTTCCATCACATTTTCCAGCCAAAAACATCTCAAGTTCTGCACATCAGCAGCTTTTCCAGGTGCAAACAAGGAGGAAAGAAATCTTTCCTGTTCACCTCCCATCACTCAAAAAGTCTGCCACACACATATTGTGCCAGGCTAGTGCACTGTGTGAGGTTGGCCTGACAGGAGACTGACATGTAGGAAAAGCTTTAAATTGGGTCAGCAGAGCCAATCAGAATACAATGTCACACTTTCAGCACCTCTTAAGGTATGAGTTGTATGTAAACTTAACATGCTTTAGAAATTATATTTGACTAGACAGACCAAATTAAATTACTAGACAGATGGTTCATACCCAATTAAAACCAAAAGCGCTTGTTAGAGAGCTTTCACATTTTGGTTCAGCAAATTTGGCCCAGACTAGCGGCAAATGATGAAAGTAGTATTTCTCTGTTCACACCGATTGCTCTGCCTCAAACTGAGTTTTGTGAATAAAAAAACACATATATTGGCCAAATGTGTCACTGAACGTATCTCAATTGGTCAGAAGCATCATGAATTAATAGAAAAGGCCAGGATACAACAAAAATGTTTCAAAATCGAGAAACTTTCAAGACAAACAATAAGTTAGAGAATGACTCATGTGCTGCCAGTAAACCTAATACATATTGCCATAACAAATGTGTTCTTGCTGCATCAAGGTTCTACGTTTCAAAGACAGTGACATTATGTTAATATGACTGAAAGCTGCCATTGACGGGTGCACATGGGACTTCCTGATAAAGATGGACTCCAAAACAAAAACTTCTCTGAATTTGATCATTGGCAGTGTAAATGATATCTTTTACAATTTAACCATTTGAAAATAAACTTAAACCAAAAATAAGTTTATAATTTAATAAATAACAAATATAAATCTCATTGTTCATGTAAAGTCGTAGAATTCTGTTAATACTTTAATAGTCTGTTAACAGTGCTTGAATAGACATGCCCCTCACTGCTGATTGGCTAAAAGCATTTTGGCTAATAATCCAGGTTCTGTTCATTGAAGCATTTTAGTAAAATAAATATTATTTTTAATAGTACAACAAATGTTTCTGTATTGTTACATTTGTGAAAACAAGCCTGTCTGTTTATTATAGTATGTTTGTTAACTCAAACTTAAAATATTCAGGAACGAAAGAAAATGCTGTTGAAGCATTCAATCAAATCCCTAATTGTACCCTTAGACACTGAAAGAAGAAATCACTGACTATCAGATCCTGGTTAAACACATTTATTAATCAGCCCTAAAAATAAAACCAGCTTTGGAATCAGTGGAGTGTCATTAACCAAATGAGGGGATAAGACCCAAAAGTGGAGCATGCTGGGGAATATAACCCCCAATGATTGAGGTACACGAAGCCAAACAGGAAAATGCTTCTTCTCTGTTTATCTCCAGCATTACAAACCACACAGGTCCTCCACATTTATGAGCTGACAGTTTAATTTCAGCCTCTCTTTGACTGTGACTCTCTCATGACCCCGTCTTATTGACAGCGAGAGGGAAATAAATGATTTGATGTAATGCACAACTGCACAGCAACAGAAAGAAACCCCCAGACTGGTGCGAATGTATGAGTCAGGGTATTGTGAAGGTGGCAAATCTGGGTCACATCTGCACAAAGGCATCTGGCGGAAGTCTGCAACGCCTTTTACATCCACAAAGAATCCCATTAAAGAGATGCTTGGTGTGAAAAATGACATCATTTACTTGCTCTTGTGTCATTCAAAAAGCTGTATGACAAATTTTCTGCTGTGAAAGCTGAATTTGGATGAATGTGTTGGTCAAAATAAGCCGCGTGAGCTAATGGAATTATTTCACAGGATTGTGAGAAATGTGTGGATGGTTGTGTACCTTTTTATTCATTCATGTTCTTTATTTGTATTAAGTAGTGATCTTCTTTTAGAACCACTCAAAAGCCACCTTGAGTCCCTGCGGATGCCAAAGGGACAATAATGGCCCCTGTTCTCTGGAACAAGCTGCACATTTCATTGTATAACAGTGCAGTGACTGCAGCAAGCTTTACATTTATTCTAAAACCATTTTATAAGCTAGGCTTTAACTAAGGTGTTTAAATCTATGTCTGTGACCATGGCTGTCTTAGCAGGTGCCTTTTAAAGAAAAAATGTATTATTATTAAAAATCTAAATGATGTGACTGGATGACAATCCCTCCTAAACCTTAAAAGTTTGCACGCATTGGTGCATTTCAGTCACAGTGACTTTTTTAAAAATTAAATAGGAATGATGCCACTCAGCTAATAATAAAAAAATATATTAACTCAAATATAACGTGTTGGTTCTTAAAAGGTCATTATTTTTGGATTCAACCGAATATTACAAGAGTTATGACTTAATTCACAATGTAAAGAAATGTGAAAATGTATGATCGGCTTTCAGCTTCATTTGAAAGACCATCATCAGTTCTATCTTGAGGTAAAATGAAGGGATAAACCTTGAAACAGTGTTTCGGCAGGTCTATGAGAGGTTCACTCGGGTTTTCGATACAATTATTGCATTATTTTGAACTTGTCTTAGCTTTTTTTGGTGAACACTTTGATTTTTGTTTTGTAGTGAAAAAAACCCAACATGTAATACTCTGAATTGTATTTTTGTGTAATGCAATGAATAAATATTTGAAAAAGAAGCTGGGGTTGTACAAAAAATGATATGAAGCAGTGCCACAAAAAAAGTCAAAAAGTAAAAAAAAAAAACGCTCTATACATCTAAAATTTAAAATAGAGCATTGCATCTGAAAACAGAAAAATAGAAATTGGCTTTCTTCAGCATTATTTTTAACATTACTACAAAAAGAAGAAGGAGAAATAAGCTGTTTTTTAATTATGAATTTAACTCAACCAAAGTTGAATCTTGCAGTGCTTCATGCTAATAATAATTTTCAGGGTTTTCTTTTATATGAAATTGTGTACATTTTATAATAATTTTCACAATCTTGCAATCTAGTGAAGAGCAAAGTACTGGACCCAGTAGGATACCAGAGAATTTGATGCTGTTTTAGAATGAAGTTATCGGCCATTTTCTGGTAAAAATGCTTTTATGTATGACCCTTTACGGATGGTTCCTCTGCTGGGTCCTTGATCAGGTGTCTCTGCATAGAGCAATGTGTTTTGATTGAAGCTTTATAGCTTCTTGTCTACACTACAAAGAATAAAAGACCTGTTGTTTATTAAGTTGATATCTCCAGTTATCTAGCCATCAAAAGTAAATCTTACAATCTGCCAAACCCATAAATGTGTAGGATCACACACATTTTACTTGTCAGGGTAATAGTTCTACATTGAATAATCTAAACTCAGTTTCTGAAGCAAATGTTTTCAATTAGTAGGGTTTGCAAGGGGGGAACCTTGATAGAATCTCTGTGGGAGTAGGATAGGCCTAGTGCTGCTAGCTATTTAAAAAACATTTTGCACTGTGTGCAATAATCATTAAAATGTTATAAATAATAAATACACATCATCAGATCAAGGTAAACAAAAAGTAATCGCCAGATTTGTGCCAAAGATTAGCACCATTAAGTGGTCAAAAGATGTGCTTGTACTTGGACAGTTCAGTGAAAAACAAACTGACATTTAATGCATTATTTAATAAAAACCCTCACCTTGAATGTTTGTCTTTCTGCACGACTGTCTTCCTTAGACTATTAGTCCCATGGTTTACTCCCAATTGCACATGAACTGCACTGTTTTGATGAGTCATAATTAATAAAACATGGTGGTGTCTAAACTCGCAGGAGCGTCTCTGCAGAGTTCAGCATCTCAGCATCAGATCTCTAGCTGTTAAAAAACAGTCAGTTTGACAGATGAGGGAAGAAAATATTAACTCTTTTCAATGAACTCACCAGATATTGTGAACTTGGTAAACAAATTTCAAGGTGTGTTTAAGTCCTATAGATCTTTTGGTTGAGTAAACAACGTTGGCTTTTTTCATGAACGAAGTGTGACAAAGTAACCAAAACATTTCAATTTAGGGGGAAAGATAAAGTTTCTTTATAAAGAGTGTTTAAATAGAGCCCCATTATCTAATCTTGAAATGTTTAATTCAAATGAAGTAATATACAGACCAATAAAATAAGGTGTTTGCTCCTTGGAGTTCATGATTCTGATTATTTGTCAGACACTTATCAATGCCTGAAAAAAACTTTTTTTCCTATTTTTTGTTTTTGTTTAATTGCATGTAGTGTGGGGGTGAATGAAAAAGAGAGCTGACTGTCAAAATATTTTATTTTCCTGCTAAAACTGAAATTATTTAGGAGCTTTAACTCAATATAATAGTAACTGGTTTGATAAATGTTTAATCAGCATAACAATTATTTTCTCTTGAAATCTGCCTCACAAGCTCAAGAGTGGTAAAAGCTGAGTGATTGTGGGCATTGACGAAGATTGGAATTAAGTAGTGTAAATGTGTTACAATACCCAAACCCTACAATCGTTTTAACAATAATAAAAAAACATGGAAAGAAACAGGAGGAGGGAGCATTTTGTTATATTTATAGGGCTTAAATTTGAAACAGAATAAACATGCAGCCTTTTTTGCTAAAGGTATGGTGCGACCTGCAATTATAATAATAAAAGCATTATAGTAAATAATAATAAAAAACAGAAATCAGTCAGAGTTGAAGACATGATCCTTTTAAGTCACTAATAAGTGAAAGCAAAATGAGGCAAATGAATAGGCCAATTAACGTCTGAAATGGAAAATTGGAAATTCTGTTCCAGATGTCTATTTTTGCACTTGCTACATGTAATCAGAATAATGAACTGCATTACTGAATTGAATGAACTTTTAAGACTATACAGATTGAAATTTGAGAGCAGCAGAGAAAAGTGATTGGGACCAATGGGAGGTTATTATATATATGTTTAACAATCTCTGGCTGTTCGTGTCCTTGTGAGATGGTGGTGTGAAACCTTCACCAACTCTAATTGTTTCCATTACATCTCAATTTGCTGGACTTGAACAAGAAGGGCACGGGCTGAACGTGTGAGCTTTTGTTCAGCCGTCCATTGGAAGCGACAAGGTGAGGCAGTGCTCATCAGAAACAATCTGGCAACGTTCTACTGCGAACCTGATTGTCTGCTATAAGCACATCTTCATTTAGCCACAGCTCTTGGATAGGTTCTGTGACTTCAGGTATAATTATAATACATGAGTTCAATACATTCCTAATCGACTATAACCCATCAGCTCTTGCCTGTTAAAGGTGAACTCATAACCCAGACTCAAAAGCAATATGACAATAAGGAAGCTTTAAATGAATAGATGCTCACTGACTATGAACAGTTCAAAATTAAATAGCTTGATTGACTATTAAACCTATTAAACCTACCAGCAACTGGTAAAAGCAGGATGTGATGTCAAGATACAACCATTCCAGTGTTTCCCCTACCATGAAATAGGAGGGGTGCCTGATTAACTTTAATGTTAGTCAAAAAATAGCTAATTTACCTCTTGGGTAGCTTTGGTATAGCTTTTTAATTAAAAATGTAAAATAAATTTCTTTACATACACATTTTTCCCCTGAATAAATTGCATAAATGGCATCTCTTGAGCAGACTTGACAACTACAAAGTGGGCACTCTTGAAACAAGATGGTTCACAAGGACAGAAGGAACTTACAGGGTCCCAACATCCCAAAACCCTTTTATGAGAGCATTTATACATTGGTCTCTGTCTGCTAAAGACTGCAACATGTACCATTTACTTTAGTTTAAACAATACACGGGTCAATTTTCCCTTTTTGGGTCATTTTGGCATGGGTTATATTTGAAAGCGATAATTTTTTAATTATTATTTTTTTGGGGGGAGAATGATGCGGTTCCAAAACATGATATTTCAATTTTTTTTTTTTTTTTGCGAGGATATAGATAAAACTTGGACCAATAGTTTGGGAAAGTGCCTCATGCTCTTCATTGCAGAAGGCAAGGACATCAAATTCGATTAATTCAATTATGTTAAGTTTTAATGTTTGTACCCATGGTCTCACATTATTTCACGGCTGACCACACCCCAACTTAGGTGTGAATGCACACTGCTGTTTTCACCGGGTGTAGTAAGCCATTAAGCTGAAGGGCATCAATGCGACTTCCTATTTCACTGGAGAGATGATAAGGATGACTGAGAAAAAGAAGCCAATTTGCCATTTCTTTCAGATTTTAACAACCCAATTCTTTAGGCATCAACTCATGAACGAAGTTCTTCAAGTGTTCTTACCTCACAGTACCAATTGAGAATACTGCTACAAAAAATACTTCATGCTTGGCGGCCTGGTTTAAAAAAAAAAAAATACAAGATGGTTCGAAGCCATTCTAAACATAGTTCCAGTGAAGTGTTATCTTGAGTGAGAGCCTGTATATGAACCAGTGCTGCTGGAGCGCAGCCACTTGGGCTCACCTAAGGCAAACATACTGCTCAAAGCCAAAAAAGGATCTCATCAAAAACAAACTTTTACTGTAGGGTAGCCTTGTATCGCAATGCATGGGGATTCTCCACAGAGCGGTAAAAGATTTCCCTGCAGTGAACTGGTCATGCAGAACATTTTTACAGTACACCAAGGTCAAGGCAGACAGGAAAGATAAGATAAATACAGCTGCGAGAAAGGGCCGTATCAAAAAGTTCTTGCAAGTATAAAATAGCCTAAAAAATGTTGAACCTTTTATCAGAGTTTCTTCAGTTAAATACAAGGGAACACATCTTGGGAATATGTAGCCTTGGAAGAATACAATAAAGCTGCTCACAGATCAATTCCAAAAATGTTAAGCGAGTTTACTTGAATAAACCATAAACCAAAGAATCGCGTATATGCACTTTCAATTGTGTGGCAAAAGAAAGACTCTCAAAATTCAAAGTACAGATGTGACACGATTAAAGTATTGAGAAGTTGTATTATCCAACCTGATCAAGGGGTAAAATGAGCAAAAGTGGTTTACATGAACCAGACTGCAAGTATGACCAAAATAAAAACCAATATTTTGAAACACCATCTCTTCAATCGTATGTGCATTTTATGGTGTGTCTGCCCAAATAAAAGCAAAAGGGTCTCTAAATCTCCATATACATAATTATAATGAGTAGTTCATCAATATGCATAACTACAGAAACCGGAAAGAACAAAGGAATGCTTAGATCAACTCACAGAAGAAACCCTAATTAAGAAAAGTGATTGAAGAAATGCCCATAATTACACTTTTAATTATGCACACTCAAAAAAGGCTGGAAAAAATGAGCAAAAGTGTAAAAAACATCCTAGTTTCCAAGAGTGTGAGTTGATTCGTCTGAATCTGCCTAAAATAATTTATACTCAAACAATTTATCCGGTCCACTGCCTGTCAGCACAGATTTCAGATAGGATACATTAAAATAAAACTAGGAACAAAATTATCTAAATTATGTAAATGTATCATTTATCTCTCTATGTTGGAATGAAAAATCTACTCACTTGAATCCATTTGTCTGGGATTGCCATGGCCAGACGGTAGTCAAAACCCAGACCCCCTTCTTGCACTGGACGGCAGAGAGTGGGCATCCCAGATACATCCTGCATATCAATCAATAAAACAGTTAAAGGATGCTAAGCCAAGCCTTCTTTCATTTAAACAGATTTATGTGCGTTTAACACATTTCGTTTCAGTTTTAAACTGCCCAAAAGTAAAATTTGTACATTTGAAATAAATATTACACAGCATTTTTGATGAAAAATAAAGTTTTTCATCAAAGAGAATTAACCTAGCTTTATATATTTCCGACCTTGCATCTGAAAATAGTTTCTATTGTATTTTAGATTTAATTGTTCATTTTGTGCAGTTATATAAAAAATGAGTGTTTGTTTTTAGTAAAATAATTAAATATTTCCAATTTTTGGGGTCCAACAAATAGTTGGATTCTCCCGCATCCTGCAAATACCTGAGAATTTTTCCACATCCAATCATCAAATTTGGTCCCGTGCCACACCACACAATTGAGCATTGGGTCCCACAGATGCAGGTCTCTGGGACAAATCCAATTCAAGCTGTGATTGTACGTCACACAATTTTTGTGTGCATTTGCAGTCATTAGTGTGAAATGTGGACAAATGAACAATGAAATTATAAAAAAAAAAGTGAAGTAGATGATAACACTCGCTAAAACTGGCTTGAGATGAAAATAACATTGAGATTGAAGTGTGTTGAAGTTATTCTGATGCTGTTAAGAAGTTTAAGGGCACAGGATGAAGACAGTGATCAATGACGTTTCATCTAGGTAACTACTATGTTTAAGGCCTTGTACGGAAAGAAAACAGTTTTTATTTCCACCGTATACTATGTCCAATGTGAAAGAGCCTTTATCTGTAGCAGAGTTGAACTTTAAATGATAGAACACGATTTCATCTTGAATCAATAGATATTATCCAAAAGCAATTCAAATGTCCATGCCATTTAAATTCACTCCTTGTTAAAAACTGCTTCCTTTTCTTCATGGAAACTTTGCACTTAAAAGGTTAAAACATTTCTTAGAGTCAGATCAATATTTAGCATCTGATTATTTCATCATGTAGGAAGTAGCTTTAGCGTAAGGGAATGATGCAATAAGCAAATCTCTGGGCGATGTTGTACCCTTTAGTGTCGTCCTTGTAAAGGTTTATTCAGAGTTTACAATACAGTACGATCTATTTCCCGTCTCAAGTGCCTGATTTGGATTGGTTTTCATTTAAGAAACTTGTTGAAAGGTAAACTTTTAACTTAAGACATTTTAACTTAACCACTCCAAGCAAGTCTTCACTAGCGACTGAGGTTTAGAAGATTCTTCAGTCTACTAAATAAATGATTTTTTGTGGTTTATTGTTTAAATAGTGTCTTTAACCTCTTAAGCCCTGAGGCCTATTTTCCGAAAATCCTATACTTTTACTTTTTTTTTCTTTTCTCAGCTTTTACAAGGCCTAAACTGCAAATCTTGGTATCAAAATGAAGATAGGTTCTTGGGGAGTGGTGTGGATCAGTTAATTTGACAGTCAAGAACACTGGGTAAGAGTAATTGATGTTGGAATGGCCAAAAAATGAACTCTGCCTAAAAAAAAAACACGTTTCCTCCAATATCTCCTTATTTTACTTATAACGAAGCAAATAAACACAATCAATTGTAACCACTACATGTCAAGAACATCTGTAGCAAGTTTGGTGTCCATACTACAAGAAACTAATATACTGTAAAGGTTTTGATTGAACAAAGTTCAGGCGTAATCCATGTTGGCACAGTTTGGCACAATTTGGCACAATAATTGAAATATGGAAAAAATCTTGTCCAAAGCTTCAGCTACATTCATAGTCTTCTTTTCTTGCTTACGGGACATGATTTCAGCAAAAAAAACTCTTAAAGAAACGCTGTAAAAGGGAGGTGGAAGCTCATTTACCCCATCTTGCTGCGCTTTTGGGAACCTTTCATTCACAAACGCTTTCGACGTCGAGTTTCTGCGTGTCCCTACCCCCCGACCATCTGTCCAATCCGGGAGCTCTATATGTCGCTGGAAAGCTCTGATTCTGAGGCAGCCAATGATGACAACCATTTTGAGACTGACGGGATCGCCGACGAATCACACGACGCGCAGCGTGGAGAGACCACCTCTTACGCACGAGGAGTCATTCCATATTTGGTGACGTAATGACGCCACAAAGCTACAGAAATAATCCAAAATGGAGTTTCGGCGAAGCTATCGACCGGACATAACAACAAACTGACTTTTATCGCTATGGAAATAACTTTTTGTTAAAAAAACGGCAAAGGTAAGACAAGATTTACATGCTTGCTTGGTTTTCGCTGGCGTTTTTTTGTGGAACTTTCGCTCCCTGCTCTGCAATACTTCATGCAATGTAAATGAGTTGCATATCGCTGGATTCAGCTGGTTGTTAGCTTTCATTTGATGCCATGGTTTTGGTGTTTCCGTTTATATTGTGGATACATATCGCACATAAACAAAAACGCGGTCATGAATTATACTCCGGACATGTTGTTGTTTATTTGCATGGCGTTCGAGCTGTGGTTAACGGATATGAAATTGAATTAGATACGTTTTTAGAGGAGTTTCCGCTGAACACAACAGTATTTAATATGTGTGGGTTATTCTCAGGGTTAGTGAGCTATGAGTGAAAATGTAACGCACAAGGGGGCAAGTCCCCGGTACCGGGGACTCTCGGGCTTAAGAGGTTAATATTGACATCAAAGGAAAAACATGATCAAAGGCTATTAGTTTCATATTCCTCCAAATATCAACAAAGAACGTGTTTGGAACAGAAAAAGAAGTTAGAAACTCTGTAAAATACATTTGAGACCTGCAGAGCTTCTGAGCATCTGTCTTACCTCTGCAATCGTGATGCAGTCTGGATAGAGCGAGTGCAAAATATGATTCGCCAGCATGAGGTAAATGATGGAGTCCTCATCGACTTGCAAGCCAAAATATTCATTATAATCTCCAGAAAACCCTGATCCTGTGGGGAAAAAAAAAATCAGATTTCACAGTCTCTGCATTTTAATAATTAGCAATTACACCAAACTTTCATTAAAAAGAACTGTGAAGAAATCAGCTCACAACAACACGCAGTCTAATGTCATTTTTCATCAAAACTAAGCCGAATTCAAAGACATCTTAGCAAAGCAACCCAAATTCATTAGCGGCATCACTGCTACCAAATTAAAATAAAAAAAGAGAAAATGGCTACATAACCTTTGCCTCTCCGCTTGTGTAATTAATTTCTTGCTCCAGAGAACTTGTATGAGACACTTCTGTGTTCGTTTTATTAATTTAGGAGAGTTTATGTAACATGTGCGTGTACTGAAAGTGCCCTTGGAAGCACTGTTCTTCCAAGAAAATCATTCTACCTGCTCTACAGTAACATCCTGTGACATTTAGAGCAGGGTAAAGTTGTAAATGCACAGCAATTATTAATGCGGCTATTTTCCGTGGATGTACCGATTCCATGATGATGGTAGAGCATCGAAGTGACTCCATCAAAACGGAAGCCATCAAATCTATACTCCTCCATCCACCAGCGCAGGTTCGAAAGGAGAAAGCGCAGCACCTCCCAGCTACACACACACACACACACACACACACACACACACACACACACAAAAAGACAAAATTAAAAGGCCGTTATGAAATGGAAGCACTTAAGTAGACATAAGAGTATTTTCAATTATTTTTTAAAGTTAAGTATAGTCAAGTTCAGTGCAATTTTTATAAAATGTTACTTTAACCTACTTACTTACTAACTTAACATAAGCACTTACTAACTTAACTAACTAACTCATAAAAAAAACTCTCTGAAGCACTGATCTGAATTCATTTTCTGTACTAGCTTGAAAGTGTTCTATGTGTATGTCTTCTGATCAATCCACTTTGTACCAAACTGCTTGATGTTTACTCCCAATGTAAGTCACTTTGGATAAAAGCGTCTGCTAAATACATAAATGTAATTTATAATGATAAAAAAAAATGTGACTTTTAATGACGATGTAGCTTTTTTGTTTTGTTAATTTATATATATATATATATATATATAAACATAAAAATACCACAACAAAAGTAATGTACCATACTGTAAATGCGTAGTGTCCTTAAAACTCTGCGAAGGTGAAGTAATTAAAGGTATCAAACATGATATCCGTAAATACCAAATTTTAAAAATAATGAAACTTTAATATAAATTAATGTATATTTGTAAATATCTCAATGATGAATGAATTTTTCAAACTAAACACAGCACGACTGAAAACCACAATGATAAAGTAATGAAACGTACTTTGACTACAGGTCATTTCATGCAAATTATCGAAATGTAAAATAGCAAACCATAATATCCAAAGCCTAATATGTAACATAATGTGAGGCATTGGCTGAGAGTTACCAGAAAAAATAAAATCTGATTACATTCTTATAGACCACAGGCAATCATTAACTATTCATTAATTTAAATGTATGTATTTAATATGAACTGGAGATCTGTTAAGAATATTTGCTTATGAGACGTTATAAGTATTCAGGATGTTCTTCAACAGGGGGTCTGCTGAATTACTGTAGGCAGTCCTGATCGTCTGATGCACTGCAAATATGCATCCAACTAAAGCACAGCATTTAATAAGATCAGCTAAACATTCCAAATCTACATATATTTAGAAAGATTAGCATGTAAAATGTATTTTATCATAATAAAAACTATTTGAATAGCTCTTCGATAAAGTTATGTATGCAAATGCATTAATATGACGATAAAAGCATGCTGGTGTGAGCTAGGATTAAAACAAATTGTTGGAATTTTAAAAGCTAATTGTTTGTTACTTAAAGGTTTAATTGAATGGCTAGAACCTATTTTGTGATTCCATCTTAAAAATCTAACATTATTGTGTTTTGCATCATTTTAACATTTGACTGAACACATTCTAAAGTTTAGGAAGCACTTTAAGAAACTTTACAAAGCACTACATCAGATTCTACTCATCTTCTAAAGGGAGCAGTTGCAACTGTAAGCTCTCAGGAGAAACTGAGAAGAGCCTCTAGGTTCTCAGGCTCCAGGAAATAGAATTAACCCCGCTGACATCACCACATTCTGGGATGTTGCTCCCAGACGGCACAAATGCAGTACTGCCTGGAAGTGTGCTACTACCGCTTGGTTCCTAGTCAAGAATTCACACTATACTACATTAATGATAAGGTGTACCAAATGATAATGATAAGTAGCCAAAACATGAACTTTTCTACATACAGCTCTCTCTATATATATATATATTTACTATTTGCCAGAAATTAAAGGACAAACAAATTGAACTACGCATTCTTTCATTAAATTTCTTAAATTGCGAGGATTGGACTAAGCAAAACGTCTAAAACATACCATCGGCAGGTCAGAGTTCTAGTGGATGGCCACTCAATGTCACATTGTCACTTGAAAAAGAGACACTTTACCCAAAATTGGAGAGAACATGCAAAATTGCCAGAATTTAAAAAACTTCTACTTAAAGAGCCACACCCTCAGTTGTTTCTAGTCTGTTCTACCAGAAATTATTTTCAAAAAATGCAAAGGAAATGGCTGTGTCCTGAGAAAATGTCAAGTTTTTCAATCATTAATAAATATTAATGATTATTTATAAATTTAATTATATTAATATTTTAATTATTATTAATAATTATATTAATAAATTTTAGTCCTCATTCAAACCACACTGTTCTCTCAGTTCCACACTAGTTGAACCATGTGACATCATATGGGCCACTCATTGGTCACATACAACATGTACACATTTCCTCGACAGTTTTTTGATTGATTAGTATGAATGCACACATGGATGTAAACAACAGGACAGAATGCCTAAAGCCTGGAATAACACACTCAAAACTTCGCTAATTTTAATCCTTGGCATCTTTTACTACATCATTTGTGCTAATGATGCATGTCACAACAATCCATAAGAAATGAAGTAATCATTACATTACGTTTAAATCAAAGATTGTGGTTGATCCCATAGGAACAAAGCCCACCAAAAACTAAAGACCATTATCTTCAAAGAACAGCAGAAGCCCAACTTTCTACCTGTGACATTTGTGGGTATAAACTGAGCATCCCAGAGGAAAAAAGAAAACTCTAGGCTAAAGTGTGCGTAAGTGAAAGCATGTATATACTGGTACTTCTGTGATGTGTGTAGCCACTTATCACACCTGCTCCAGCTGAGCAGCCTCTACAACTTAAGAGTAATGGCCCAGTTACCATAGAAACTTAGTTCAAATGCATTAGTTAGTGTCCTCTAGGACCCTACCAAGTTCAAGCTGGATCAAGTAAAGCACCTCAATACTGAACTAAAAGAGTGGAGGATCGTCATCAGCTCTCCTAAGAATGACAGATATGCATTTTCAGAAATATCTTTGTGCCCAAATGATGAAAGAAAACAGATTTACAAAGAATAAAAGTGAAGTAGATTGACATCAGTTTTGGATGAACAATTTCTTTAAAACAAGACAGTAAAAGGTCCACCTGATATTCAACGCATATAATGTCTTGCATAGAATAACTCTTCCGCTAAAGTTCCAGCAGTCTTCAAACAGAACACGGATACATCAGATGTGAAGCTAGGAGGGAAATGGATGCGATATGAATCAAATCTAAAATAAAAATGTGTTGAACTCACAAAAATACACATTTTTTTCCACATTCAACTTAAAACAAGATGCTTTTCATTGAATTTCATAACTTACATATTGCAATGACACTCACAATACTGCAATGAATGCAAATGCTCTAAAGGTCTCTGTTTACAGGTATTTACATGCATTACTCCAGACCTTTGGTGAAAAAGTGATTATTATTTAGAGGCACTATAGGGATGGGTCTTGTTAGTTACATAACACAATGTAAAAAAATGCTGAAAGTTTGTCTTTTAGTGGTTTAGATAAGGTTTCTTTTATGAGTCCGCAGTTTCATGGGTTGTGCTTAGGATACACAAGCAGATTTGGCATGCTAGGCGGGCTGTCTGAAGGGGACGGTGGAGAAAAGAGAGGCGAAGTAGTGGTCAAGGTTTCAGTTTATTGAGTAACTTGGCAAACTAATGGTTTACATTTAATATCAGATTGACATAATTGGGCCGACCGCCAGAGGTATAATTGATTAATTGTCTCCATGGAACGATATTTAAAAAAAAAAAAAAAAAAAAAATTGTTGAGTGTGATCCTTACATTATGAAGAAAAGTGGACTTACTGCTGACTAAATAATTGTCAGCCATTGTCGAGGCAGTAGATATTAACTAACTCATCTTCCAGACAACATATAATTTAAAAAAAGTATGGGTGGAAACCATTTTTTTTTTAGTGGACGTGTCAATGATTTTGGCACAAAGGTGCTGCAGGAGGATCAATGTTTGGGCTTTGTTCTGGAAATAGAAGATTTCTTTCTCACAATTTAACCTAAAAGCTACTTTGCCCCTTGACATCAGAGGTTAACATTAAGAATTTAGATGTCTCAAAGATCTTCTGAACCATTAAATAGATAATAAACCATAATGAATATTTTCTCCTGTTTATTCAATGCTTTTACAATTTTCACAATTTTAATAATAAACGATAAAATATTTAGAAACCGTACCACTTTTGTCGCGCGAAACAGAGTAAATTATCTTTTTGCTCCTAGGTTGATTTTCCGACCGTCGAATTCATCTGAAACACCTCTGACCAGTGCTACTTGTTCCTAGGCTTCGACAACTAGTAAACAGTCTACATGATGGAACGATTAATTAGTACCATATGACAATCGATTTTTGTTTGATGTGTATAGTGGTTAATTCACCTATTAAATATAAGCCTTTTCATATTGTTTGTATCATTCTCAATTTGTAAAAATCTTTAGACTTTAGGGCACGGTCATATTGGTAACTGTCTGGACTAAACGCTAAAAGTTTGGTAGATTTTATATTTTTCTAAAAAATAATGCAAAACAGGTAATTCGCATTGATTTAAGATTATTAGATAATCCACCAAAGACTACACATTTATTCATGCATGTCTCTTCATTCGTGGTAGATGAATAATGTATTAATATAGTTTGCAATAAATGATCATGTTTCCTTGAGTATACGTTATACTATTAAACTAAAAGTAAACGTTATATTAAATAGCCCATGGAATTTTACTAGCTCACCTTCAGTTTAACACTTTATTCCTGTTTTGCAATTAACCCTTTATGCAAATTAAAAAAATGTTTAACCCTTCTATGTAAAAATCCTTTGTACTTTTTTACATGAAACAACATTCAGACATCTTCAGTTCCTTTCATTAATTCCTTTGAATGGAAAACCTCTTGCATACTTCCATCTGCCCTTCACACCTCAGTAATGACATCATGTGCAAACCATACATTTGAACGTAAACACTGGTTCCAAGAATTCGCCCACTCTGCCTTTAAATATAGATGAGCTAAAATTGTGAATACAACTGTGCCTTGATTGATCAGCTTCAATGGTCAGGTAATTGCAGTAACACTGGGGAAGTTGGTGAATTAAAAATAAAAAAAGTTTTCTGTTAAACACGGCATGTTAAAATTTTACCCTTCAAAGAAACCTTGGTTTCCAGCTTTGATCTGTGTGTCTGAAGGTCTGGCTGCATGAGTCTAGAGCTAATCCCTTTTTTTTTAAAGTATTCGAACGAACATGAATGTGTGAATGAAGCAAGTTCCACTTTGATTCTTTTTTACAACAATGACAAAGTCCCAGGTTGCAGAAAATGAAAAAATATGGAAATGAACACTCACCCTGGGACGTGAAGCTATTCAGAATAACTTATGAACCACCTGCACGTGCAGCTCTGCAGAACTGTGAAGATGCCTGATAACATTAACATGCCATATGGAGCTGGAGCCCACATTTGGACCATTTCTGTGCTTTGGCCTGATGCTTTCAGCACCGTGCTGATCTAGGCAGCAACATTCATGTATGCAAAATCAAATATATGGATACAAGTCCCAATCGGCCAGGCACAAATCCCTCAAAGCTTCTTCCAGGACCAAGCAGTTCACAATTGGTTCTGCATGAGGAGTGAATCAGCAGCTGGCTAGATTGTAGTTTTCCAAGCCACAGGGGGAAATGCTGATGTAAATATCCTCTGTGCGGTTTCATAAAGTTGCAAATGACAAGTTTGTAACTATGAGTATGCTTTCCTAATACTAGGGGGCTGTGGTAATCTGATAAGTGTGCGGCATGGGTGGTCACACAGAGCTGCGGGTGATAAAGAGATTATAGTGTGATCAACAGACAAATCAGTCCAAACAAACAGCACACTGTTGTGGGACCAAGGTAATGTTTTCCTGAGTAAAGGAACCATGACTGAGCCAGATCTGCACATTAGAGTCAGGGGAAAGAGGTAACTCCTATCAGGAAGGTTATCAAAAGAAAGCATTTTGTAAATCTTATTTAAAAAAAAAATCAGCTAGATTCATAACATCTTGGGTAAAATGAGTTACCCTAACTAGAGATTGATTAATGCTGATTTTCTTAGCAGTTATCTGTGTATTTATTTGTCCAATATGCAATATTAAAAACTAAAAGAGTTTAGCTGGTTAGAGAAGCAATAAAACTGACCGTACTTTCAGCAGGTTGAGTATCTGGAGCATCGAATTTGTGGGGTCGATAAAACGCTCAAAATAACCAGAAAAAAAGAACTTTCATGTGAAACTCGACAGTCTATTCTTGTTCTTAGAAATGAATGCTATTCCATGTTAGAAATTGCTAAGAAACTGAAGATTTCCTACAACTGTGTGTACTACTTCCTTCAGAAAACAACAAAAACATGCTCTAACCAGAGTGGAAAGACAAGTGGTAGATGCTGCTGCACAACTGAGAAAGAAGACACGTACATTAGAGTCTCTAGTTTGAGAAATAGACGCCTCACAATTCCTCAACTTGCAGCTTCATTAAATAGTACCAGAAAACGGCAGTCTCAACATCCACAATGAAAAGGCGACTCCGGGATGCTGGCCTTCAGGGTGGAGTGGCAAAGATTAATATGAGCAAAAGAACACAGAGATTGGACAAAGGAAGATTTGAAAAAAAAAAAAGTTACGGACAGACAAATCAAAGTTTGGTGTGTTTGGATCACACAGAAGAACATTTGTAAGACGGAGAACAACTGAAAATACATACAATTTTCTCCAATCAGCTTTAGGCCTTATGTCTAGGTCCTTCACTCTCACTATTGATGGCCTTAGATGCACTCACTTCCATTTAGCCTCATATTCAGATTTAAAATATCCCTCTGAAAGCCAGTAATTGGGCCTAGGGAAACGTCAGCATTTTTTAATCCTTTTGATTGGTCGATAAGTGCTAGTTTGCCTAGCACTTGTTAGCAAATGCGAACAAATGTCAGTTTGTTCGCATTTGATGATTGCTTTTAATGCATTGGATGATTTTCTTTTAGGTCCACAATGGTTGATGAAAAAGCATCAACATGAGCTACATCTTACAGAAAAAGAATCAGTTTGCATCCAGAAGTTACAAAGTGATAAATAGGACCAGTTTACAAACTAAACGAAACATGACTTCAAGGGTGTCTGGAAGGACATTAAAATGAAGTTTTATTTGATTATAAATCTCCCTTCATGATTTCGCTACATCACAGGCATTTACCATCAGCGTCCAATGACAAAATATCCAATGAATATCAATGAAACTGCTCACATTGGTAGTCAAGCCCTTCAGTGCTATAAAACACCCATGTGACATTTCCTCCGAGTCACATAGCTGATAATCTGCCTCAACACCATTTCCATCCTTGGGGTGGGAAAAAAAAGAAAATACAAGTGTGATGATAAACAAAAAATTCCCTTGCTACACAGTTCGCCAAAACTGTCATAAGAACATGTAAATCAACACTACAAGAAACCTCTAAAATCGAGCATGATCCCTTGTTGAGGAGGACGATGAACTTATTTGCATTTCCATCTCCTTCTCACTTGTGGTAAAAGGAAG
This sequence comes from Danionella cerebrum, assembly GCA_007224835.1. NCBI lineage: Eukaryota > Metazoa > Chordata > Actinopteri > Cypriniformes > Danionidae > Danionella > Danionella cerebrum. The sequence continues at coordinate 29,479 of SRMA01026394.1, forward strand.
TTCCCAAGAAGCAGACACATAAAAATCCCCATATCCTCAACATTACACTCAACCTGGATGAGAACAAATAAATTTACAACCTTGACAGGTCATTTCACACGAGGCACAGCGGTGAAACGACAAGATCTGACAGTCTGAGAGATGGCGAACAGACAGGCCTTGTGGGAAACGATGGGTGAGCCACCTCATTTCACGCATCTCACACGCTGTGCCTGTCTTATTGGCAAAACGGCTTCTTGGCTTATTCAATAAGAGACAAGCAGCAGAGATTAATGTTTATTGGGGAAGAGATGGATAACACCTAGATAAAATGATGTGACAAGTGCCATCGCTGTGTCATTTTTCAGTCGCACAGAGACCTCAGGTATTCATCCAGAACTGTCAAAATTACCATTTTCGACTGACATCCAGCTGTGCAAAAGGTGAACTCTAGGCATTTGTCTCAATAGAAACTTTATTAATTCCCACTGAGATCATACCACCCGTTCTTATGAGAAACGAATATCTGTGAAAATGAAACTGCTCAGGAATCTTGAGGACCTCATCTAGCATTGTCATTGAAAGGCACAAAGGCAGAGAATAATTCTCTTATTTGCAAAGCACACCAAGCCTGACTCACAAAGTCATTAAACCTGAGCATTCCATAGACGGGATTAAACAAAGGAAAGAGAAATATAAGCTTTGGTGAATGTTATGCGCGATCAAAATGTTAGACCATGAAAGCGGCTAGCCTCGGGTCGGGCTCCGATTGATGTCCGAAGGTTTTTCTGGTGATGATTGAAGAAAAATGGATGCAAATGAGCAAGTACAGCAGGAGACTGGAGGATGGGATGGATAAGTGTAGAAAGAGCCTTCTGAAGTCATATCTGAGAACCCTCGAGCGCCAGAGAGAGGGCAGATGCCAGCGATGGCCGAGAGGAAGTTGGCCTGCCCTTCAGGAGGCGCTTGGAGAGGGGAGTTGTGCCGGCACAGAGGATTAATTTACTTGCCTTCACAAGGTGTCCTTGCAGCTCTTTGAAACTGCCTATTAGAGGAGCTGCAGGAAGCCATGAAGTGTGGCCCAGCAGAAGTCTCTGAGTTAGTTAGATCTACACTACAAGGGCTAAAATCTCAAGCGTAGGCTGTTTGCATTTGTCTCTAGACACCAGAGACAGTGCATGACAGTGCTAAGTAGATTAAAAACAATATGCTTCCATAAAATCAGCTTGTGTTCTTGACTTTTGCTTAAATCCAGAAGACTAGACAAACAGAAAACCTAAAACGTTATGGTAAGAACCATTATTGGTATTTCACTTAAAAGTAGTTAGGGTCTGCTTGCTTATATTTGTTGTTCATTGTATATTATCATTTATAATATATGACCTATATTATATCATAGCTTACATGAACGCAGCCGGTCAATAAGGTTTAGGGAGGTGATCATCCCTGACCACTTTGATGACAGACAGGAATTTTAGAATGACAAAAACAAGTCAGATGTTGTGCAATGAAATTGCACCCCATTAAGCCCTAGTTCTGACAGAAAAATGGACTGATTTGGGATTTATTCGGCAAAAGCATTTTCATTGTAGTTTAACATCATTTTTTTCTTTAGTCGGGTAAATATATCCTACTCAGTTGTTTATATGTTCATTTTTAAAATGTATGCTCATCCTGGCGTTCTCAAATCAATTTCCATGTAAATGTTAATCTTAATCATTCTGCAATGAAAATATGTTAAGAATGAGGACCCTGATGAGTATTGGTCCAACCATTCTTCAATTCTTCAGCGGTCCTCAATTTTCCAATCAGTTTACTAAGAATAGAAGCATGTTAACTGATCATTTACAGGGGCAAGATGAAGCAAAAAAAAAAATTAAACAATGGTAGAATGCTCCTCAGTACACCTTCTTGTCTTACACAACAATAATGTTACCCACCATAGTGTTCAGTCTCCACCTCACATTCACCAAAAATCACCTCTCAATTTTCGACCCTGCTAATCCCCCTCAGATAATAAGCTGTAATTGGGTGTGTTCAATATTTAAAAGTGTCAGATTCCCTCCCAGCACCAAATTGAAAAATTGGAAAATTTATTTTTTAAGCGATCATGACATTTTTTGTTTGTTTCTCAAATGTTTTTTCGTTAAACAACACCTTTTTTGTTCAAGATCAACAGCTGTTTAATTTTCTATTGCAGGAACAAAGCCCTGGTATTCTGTTGAAAAGACAGGAAATCTCTGCCCAGTCAGTGATCTGCAGGCCTTTATTGATCTTTTCTCCATGACAACAAGGGCGGTGCCGCGATATTCGTTTTGAAATCTCATTCCCAGTTTGAATTTCCCGAGCTTTCTTGCTGTAATGATAGTTTATGATTAAACAACAAAAATGTCTGGTATTGGACGTTCAGATAGAAGATGCCATAGACTCATTAGATTCCAAGGATAACACACTTGCACCAAAGAACGGGCCGCTAGGACTGTTGTGGTGCCCGCCACAATAAAGTAGTCACGCATTGGTGCTTAAAAGTCAGATTCATTAAAAGCCCTATTCGGAAGGGACTAGTTTTATAATTCTTCTGAGACAACATCTCTCATGGCAGGTGATGATTCGGATAGAACTACAAACCCATGATTAAAAAGATAGAAAGTGACTGAGTTTGGCTTGCAATCTCTTGATTGGTTTTCTAGCTCATGTGATCATATTACGGTCATATCTTAATTCGGTCTTATACATGTATTCCATATATTTTAATGCATGTCATAATAACGCAAATACTACTGAAATGAAAACAATCTTACCTGAAATTGATAATAATGTAGCCAGTATACATTTTTTTTATTTAGCTCTTCTTGTAGGTTTAAAAATACCAGAAACTTGAATTCTGGTCCAGCACAGATTGTACTGCAAGTTAAAAAAAAAACAAACAAAAAAAAAACAAAAAACAAGAAAAGCAATCATTTTCCTTAATCTCAGATATCCGCATTTAGGACAGGACTAGAATTCTCAGACGAACGTGGAGTTTGCTCTGGAGATTTTACAGAGGTCGTGAGAAAATTGCAGATTTGGATGGGGTTAAAAACACAGAGTACATCTGAGAAGCAGAAATTTCTCTAACACCCCCCTGTGAAACTAGTCCTGTCCGAAGAGAGTGCTATGTGATGTGCTATCAAGATAATGCAAATATAATTTGAAAGTTATTCACTCAAACTTAATTTCTCATTCAGATATTGAAAATGACCCAAGCAATAACAATTTTGAAACTATGCAAAAATAAGAATGCACCTGTACTTTTATAAAATGTTCATATTTAAATACCCTCTTTCCATATTAATGGTTACTAGTTAGAGCTTAAGAATCTGTAGGAAGGTTTCACGATATTCACTGCTTAAAAAATGAGTGAATTAATAAGCCACAAAAAAATTAGATTACCCATTTTGTGAATTGTAACTTTTTAAACCATTGTATAACTTCAAACTTCAATCCAGGAGAAAAATTGGCAGAATACATTACTCTTAATATGCCGAGACTGAAAAAAGTTCAACTCAGTCTGGCTCAAAACGGAGTTGGTATTGTGATAAAAAATTGTAAACATTACATATAACTGATAATAATGTCATTCAGTTTCGCTAAAATATGTGCTGGTGTGTCTCTGTGACTCGTGGAAGGACGTGTTTCATGTGGGGGGACCCCATATAGACAGTCTCCCCTTTTCAAAAGTCCTCTTTTGGGTATCTGCACCATGTAACGTGGACAGGACTGAAAGTGCCTCCTGGCCACGAGGTGACCGAAATGCTTTTCTGATTATCCTAATGCATTAATAAACCTGTTTCCTTTCTGTTCATACAATCCCGTCTCTTGAGTCTCAAATATTAACGCGATAATGTATTAAGTCGGTAACAAAATGGAGGACAGAACACAGTGGAAAAGCCCTCAAAAGTGTTCCAAGCCATACAGTTTAAATGTATGGAAAACACAGACGAAAACCAAAAAGTTCTACATGTGACTTTTTCCATTGTTACCTATGCATCTAGTGCACAATTCTGCAGATTTACTGGATTAAAAATTTTTTTGCCATTAGAAGAGAAGCCCCTCGGAGATTCTTTTCTCAAAAGTGGAGCTTAATAGCGAGCCCAACACCAAGGTGCATCCAAACAAACTCCAACAAGAAAAACAGACAAATGAACTGGAAATGACACTAGGGCGTTCCTGCGGGCTTTTACAAATGGCACTTCAGATGGCTGCTGGTTGTGGCTTATGTCTGCAGCCTGTCTAATGAGTCCCTCTGAAAATGACACAACCTTAGTAAGTAATGAAACTGCAGCTTGGCTCTTATTACCGAATCTCTGCACCGTCTGATGCGGACACAGAATAAAGTATTGGTGACAGCAGCTTTTGGTGTGCGCTTATTAAATGAGAGTTCAAAAAGGCATTGATGGACTCGACGGAGGCGGCTGCTCTGTCTCTTAATGTGTGATGAGATGAGCTTACAGCTATGGAAGAAGAAGAAGAGAAACTTAATTATCTCATGCCTCGTGAGCACCAATCAATAGGTTCAGGTTTAGCGTGTGGGCCATTAGGGGTCAAAGCCAGCTAGCTGGTAGAGTGGCGTGGGCTTTTGTAGAGCTTACCGCAGCGATCACAGTAATCATTTGGAGAACAGAGAGTTGGGTAGCATCCGTGGAGTCGCATATATTTTGTGTGTGAATGGAGGCCTGACCTGTTCAGAGGAATGGGATGTAAACACGTTTTCATGCTGTGACACGAGGATGGAAAAGTCCTCCAATTGTTGTTCTCTGATTAATTTGTGCATGTATGATTCTGGCAAGTGGCAATAATTTTGATGATTCATCTTTAATCATTGAAGTTTAATCATTGAAGTTCATCTAAGGCAGCATGCTTGATTTATTTTTAGATGCCAAAAACCACATTGATATCAATGTATGGATATTTCATGGGCGATCTGTGCAGCTGTAAAATGAAAGGAAGCAGTCATTTCTTTCTAGTAAAAATACTCAAACAGCATTTCTGTGTGCACTCAACAAAGATTGTCATTCATTCTACTCTGAAAATAAATTATTTGTTAAGGAATCTTTGAAACCACTAATTACCACCATTACACTCAATAGATTCCAACAAACTACCAAAAAGTAGCTTACATAAGCATCAATTACAAAAATGCCTTTAAAAATATAAGCATTTCGACATTGTTGCTGACAACTTGTTACTCTTCTCGTTGATATCAATCCCTGCAGACCCAAAAAGTAGCTTAGTGCACTGGCTAAAAAGCAGGTACAGTTGTTTATATTGCAGCCTTTAGCAAAGGGCTGATTAAAATGGCCGACAATGACTCTTCTAGAGGGGTTTAAACCTGCGACGCTGACATCTCTGGCTTTCTCTTGGTTTTGCGTTGTACTCCAATTTCTTCCAAAATCCATTTTTGTGTCACTTTTCTCTGTAGCACTGTTGTGAACTGTTGTGAAATTGAATTACTATACACATTGAGGTGAAGATAATCAAGGATGTTCAATCCAAATTCATTGTTCAAACATCAAGTCCATCACATTCTTAGCATATATCATACATTTCTCAATGTCCAGCTGGCAATATTTCAGAAAACAGGAAGGTGATAAAGAAAGGTGCAGAAAGCAGCTGTTTATAAATAATCATTGAGGAAAGTTCAGCAGAAAACTCTGACCTTAAATCTCAAATTACAATGACCCTACTTTAATGTGTTTAGAATAAAGACCTTTACACACTGATCCAAATTTTAACTCTGAAGTTTCATGTGACAACCGGCCGTAACAACGGAACATAACAAATCTGACCGACCCAGATTTGCACTGCCATTTGCAACTGTTTTTCCAAAAGTGAAAGAGCAATGAAAGCCGGCTCTTTTGATGACGTGAATAAGGTGTAAAAGAGCCCATCAGTGGCTCTCATCCCACTTTTTCATAGCCACTTCGCACCGAAAACAGGGAAGAAATCGTACACTACAAATCCTCTCTTATTTCCACATTTTGTAAAACAGCTTCCTGTGACTAGCCACGAACAGTATAAATAACTGTTTTTCTATGTGTTCTTTGACTTCTTCCCCGTCATAACTTCTTTGAGTGGCATGGAGTGCATCTGTTGTACTGCTAACATCATCCTCAGGCAGCGAGCATCATTACATCAATATTTCCTTGACACAGATGAAGAGCACCCTGCTGAGAAGCCATCCGAAGTTTTGCGCACATCTCAGTTCTAATTGGTGTGTAGAGGCCTTAATACTAGAGAAATAGCAGGATGCATTTGATTTGCTTAACAGTTCTCAGTTATTAGTTCTCTCCCTTCAGTTTTTTTTGTTTGTTTTACTTAAGATTATGTTTTATGTTGGCTAGCTTTATTTACTTGATTTTGAGAGCATTATTCATGTTAAGAATGATTTTACCACAAATATTAAGAGGAGCTGGAAAATAGTTTAACATCATGTGGGAATTATGTTTAGCTGATGTGCATTTCTGCTACTAAACGAACGCACAAATATTCTTTTTCCTTTCAACTTGGGATTTAATTTTATAAGAGTTATTAATTGTGACTCTTAAAATATTAAATTATTCAAAAGACATTGGTTACAGCCAAGAAACATTTTGTTAAGGCAAAATCAGCTTCAAAACGCTTCTTGTGCATGTACTTTCATATTTATCCAAGTCTACTCTCTATAGTAGAACAGAGTGAAAAAAGCCATCAATTTTTAAGTGGGCAGCATTTATTATTCCAAGTACAATATTTAAAATTGAACAGCATGGCAATTATTGCATTTGGAGAGTGATTAGCTGAATTTTAGATAGCATATTTAACATGCAAGACTTCGTAGATGAAGGCAGTGAACAATGAAGGATGACACACTGATGGAAAATTCACACTGTGCTTTGGCAGAGCGGTTTCATACACAACATTGAAGTAATTGCTGTCAGCTCGAGATGCTGCGATGGGAATTCTGCCAGAGGCAAACAGAGTACAGTAGGTGTTCCAATTTAAAGACTCACTCAGTATGGGTCCAAGGGGAAAAAAAGAGAAGAAATTAACATATTAGCTGCTATTGGTTGTGATGCAAACACAAAAGCTATGACGGTATGCTCCGGTATTTTGATGAAAAACTACCAGGTCAAGTTGGAGATGTTTAGAAAAAGCTTAACGTATTAAAAAACTGAGTTTCTGTTGAGCACGATTCACACAAAAATTTTGCTTGGCAATTTCAAAGAATGAAGCTTGCATACAAACCAATAACCTGAGAAATCACTTGAAACACCCCTAATTCAGTGTTACTTGTGAAAATCTTCCAATTTGCATGAAACTAAACCTTTCTCAGCTTTTGTCTCCAGACATGTTTCCACACTAGGTGAAAACACAGACATGTGACATTGTACAGGTCACTTGTTGATCACATACGTCATCATACGTGTTTCTTCAACTGCTTTTCGATTGGTTAGAATGACATGCACGCGGAAGCAAACAAAAATGACATGTTCAAAATAGACAAACTTTGCTGGTTGATTTTGACCCTTGGGATCTGTTACAACATCATCTGTCTTCACTTGTGTTTTCAACAGATCTGTAACTTGAAATACTTAACAAGCTAATCAGGTGTGTTTAGATAAGGGTTGGAGAAAAGGGATGTAAAATTGAGGTTTGGTTCAGCCCCATTCCGTATTGTACAAATGCACACTCTGCTAGAACCCGCTAGAGCTTCTTTTGGTCTGCTGAAGGGGGAGGTGTTTATGAGCTCTAGCTATTCCAAGCCTTTGGATTCTTTGTAGATTTTATTTTCGTATTATTGTTTTTTTTTGTTTTTTTTTTTATCATACAGTCTTGAAGTTTCTTGTTTTTGAAGTATGACACCATCTCACTCAGCTTTACTTACATTACATTGAGAATTATTTTTTCTGCTTGTTATAGTTTCACAACTTCCCAAAACACCAAAAGTTCCAAAAGTTATGAAAGTCTGCAGAAACATAAGAGTGAGTAAACAATGGGAGAACTCTCCTTTTACTGAGAGAATCACATTTCTAAGCTTCTTAGAAGCCTCTCAGGCGCTTTTTGTTTTCAGAGTTGAATGAGCTTAAACAGGCAATTCAGCACTGATTATTCATAAACAGAGAGCATCATTAAACGCTTTAAGAATTATACATGAATATCCCGTAGCATGAGATAAGGACATGTTAATGCATGATTATGAGCAAACAAAAGTGCTGATGAGGTGAACTAATTATGGAAGCATAATTCCGCTCTGCATTATTAATTACAGAGATATGACCGGCGCGCTCAACACACATTTAAATCCATACTTCCACAACAGGAAAATAGAGGTAGGGATTAAAGTAATAATTTAAGACATAATTAATTAAACACACAGAGTGAGCATTAAAAAAAAAACAATGCATTATATACCAAGTATTTGTTCTGACCTGGAGTAGTTGAAGAGTCTGCTGTCCCAGAGGCTATGTTCTCCACGTGGTCCACTGTGGAAGAAACAAGAGTCTGAACCATCAAATTGATTCAGGCCATCCTCTGTGTTCTTGGATGCATGGCTGTGTACAACATCCAGCAGGACGATGATACCCAGTGAGTGAGCCACATCAATCAGCTCCTTCAGTTCCTCCGGGGTTCCATAACGGCTGGAAAGAAGAAAGGAGTCTGTCAAACCTCATGCTCATGTTCTGAACTCTTCGTGCAGTTTGACGTTGTGGGTTTTCTCTCAAAATAACAAAGATACTTTTTCAGAGACTTGCAAACACAGGATTCTACGGAAAGTTCTTTGAATGGGAAAGAAGTTGGATGGGTTAAAAGACAAAAAGCAAAAGGAAACATCTGTTTACCTAGCTTGGTTATAAAGTTCTGAAAAAAACTATGCAAACAATTAATGTTTTTTCAATTAATGTCTTTTTTTTCTGTCAGTTGCATTCATTGATCAGTTTTATTACTTTTTTTTAATGGCTGAATGTTTCTTCTCTACGTATACACTACTCTAAATTTACACTGCCAGTCAAATGTTTAAAAACAACCTTTTCTAAATCCCCATGAGTATTTACTTTGTAGGTTTTCACCGAAGGCATCAAAATATTAATTAATAAACACAGAATTATGGCAACCTCATGATGATGTCCCATGGAATGGTTTGGAACTTCACAGGTGCCTTGCAATAGTTCATTTGTGCTATTTCTTGAAAAAAAAATGTTTAGGATAATAAATATGTGCTTTTCTTGCACATAGCTGAATGCTAATTCTTATCCTCACCAAATCAAGAAAAAGACATCCATAGCTATTTTAAGAAATTTATTTTAGCATCAGGCCATATCCACACTATACCCTGTTTTTTTTTTTTGAGAAAAAAAAAACAAAAACAAAAAAAACACGTCCACAAGTGTCGGAAAAAAATGCATAATTTTTTGGGGGACACTCACAAAACCCCTGAAACTTCTGTAATGAATTTACCAAACCAACAGGTGGCAGTCAATATTTCAATTTAAAATTATTATTCAGCACTGCGTATGCACAAACCTGTGTTCGGTGATCAAAAAGTAAACATGGAAATGTAATCCTATACATGCTGTGATCTGCAATAGTGGAATAAAGTGCACGCAATACCCCTTTATGACTGTTTCATGTTACTACTCTATTATATGCACTTGGCGTAGTGGTTCTTTGGCCTCCGCCTCATTCAGTTCAATTAAATAATTTTGTGCACGGGTTGGGTTTGGACTCTTAAATAAGACAGTAAACATTGTTGAAGAGAAACAAAATAAACTGACTGCAGCTAATGCAGAAAAGTTGCTTTTCATAAAAATAAAAAAAAGAATTAAAAAAAATAACGTTCCACTTAATGTTTCAGTTTAAGTTAAGTAATAAAGGAGCCATAAAAGTAAATATGTACTGCCATTATTAAGTACTCATACTGGTATTCAGATTGAAGAAATGTGGTATCTGGGCATTCCTAGATTTGAAGCTTCAAACAGTCCCAACATTCCATGGAAACAGATTCCCACGAACAGGATTGGAATCCGCACCTGGGACACACTCATCCACAAACATTTTCATTTTAGTGTTCCCTCTCCAGCATGGTCTTTGTTTAGGACAGACACATCAGTTAGCACAAGTATGTCACCTAATTTCCGGGGAAACACTAACAAATATGGCAGGGACCAAAATCAATATGGCATCATTTACACAGTCATGGCTGCCAAGCAGAGGTCAAATTCACCATTTGGTTGACGTATTACTCAAAGGTGCAAGAGTGGACCTTCTCAATCACGTATCTCCTTCCTGTAATTGCTGCGCAAAGCTTCATCATATCCTCTGGCCATCATCATAATAATATCGAAAACGTGCCAGCAATGACCCTCTTTCCTCATCCAGGCCTTGCACTTTTTACAGGCTGGAGAGATCAATCATGGGTGAAATTACTGGGTGTACATTATACTGGTGCTATAGGCTGTCTCACAGTGCTGGTCTTCAGAATAAAGGCAATAAATAAAAGATCCCAGCCAGTCTTTCTTTATCTGAACTCTCTAGCTCTCTTCAGGATTAACTGCAAATGTGTTTACAGGGAGATTATCAGCCCCATCAGAGGAGCACCACTGTGATTTGGGGTCATGGCTGTGCTAGAAAGTCTTTAAGGTTTGTGTGTGAATAGTTTATCCTGAAAAGTGTGATTCTTCACCAAATTAAAGTAGCGAGTAACCTCACTATGTAATGAAGTCCAACATCACGACCTTCATGGCAGCAAGGAAAGGAAACTGGAATTAGGTGTAATTCAAGACAGAAATGCAATTGGTTTCCAGAACTTTTTAAATTAGAGAAAAGGATAAAATATATATATCAAAAATATATATATAAAATATATAGGTCAAAAAATATTTAAATGAAAAAAATTCTAATGTGTATAATGTGTACATTTGAAAGCTTAACCCCCAAAGACCCACATATAGAAAAAGCCTATAAAAAATTTTTTTGGCCTTTGAAACATTGTTGTAGGAGGTCATTGATTCATAAATTTGTGTGTTTTAAGATTTTTTAGTTTTTTGAGACTTTTTACAGAAACGTTGCCATATGGCAATGTTGGGCCTGGGTAGCAGAATTTCACTGATTCTCTCACTATGTCTCAACAAGTTGGTGGGATTTTAAAGCTCTTTTTTTAAGTATTTATTGCTAATCTATCTTATTTCTAGTCTGTACAAATACATACCAATATCATATGACAATAAAAAACTAAATACATATATTTTTATATAGTTTATTAAATAACGTTTATAAACATTCTATATAAAAAAAATAAAACAGCGTTACACAAAGTTCCATCCTAAAAAAACTTATGTGTTTTGTTTTTTAAACTATTGAGTTTTGTACAATCAATGCCTAGTGATGGTAATCCCAAAAGCAGTTCTTGTTTTCTGACAGGTAAAGACGCACGACGCACTTGATGCAAAGTAAAGAAGTGTAGCCAGTGGTTCAGGATTTCACCTGAAATCCTCAAACCATGGTCAAAGTTTCCACACTATCATTTTTATCCTCTGATACCAACAAATTGTTCTCAAAATGTAAAGATGCCAGTAGAGATTGGAATCTGTTACAGGACATAATATCTGCAACAGGGGCATATCTGGTGTCCGTCTCCCAATACACTCTGGCTCCGGGCATTTGTACTATGCCCATTTTGAGGTACTTACCAATCAGTTGGTCTATTTCTGTTGTGCAGGTGTTTATGGATACTCCTTTTTTTTTAAAACTGTACTCGTTTGTTTTTTGTGGCAATGATTGGATCATCTTTTCCGACACAAACCTCCGGAAGTACTCAAGGGGTGTATTTGGGCAGATGACATCAGAACTAATTGACTGTCCTGAAAAGTCAGTGTTGGGGGTGTAGAATTCTTTTTTGTTTGGCAGTGATATCTGTTGCGGGGCACAGTCTGGGGGCAAAGTGGCAGATGTTTATTGGGGAATCAATGTTTATTGGGGAATCAATGTTTATTGGGGAATTTTGGGGGGAATCAAAACCCTCCTCCTCAGTCTCATCTTCAGTGTCCATCTCAAAATCACTTTCCCTGTTTTGCATGGCCTCAATGACGTCACAGATTACATTGATAGTCTACATTTTAAAAGAACCTATTTATTCAGACAATACCGTCTGGATGGCCTATTGGCCTATGGATGACTCTCTAATTGCCCATCACCTATAGCCTATTGCTAACTACTGATTGCCTATGCCCCTTATTTTACATGACTAAGCACCACATCCCTCAAGATATTATCACACTGCCCTCAGTCAGGAATAACATACAGAAAAAAGAAAATCCAAAACAGGATTAGGAAAACAGAAATACATTAGCTATAGAAATTCTATAAGCTACAGAAACTTGGAGCTTATTTGAAATAAACCAGTAATATAATTAAAAAAATGTGTAAATAAAACGTTTGATTACAAATAGTTGACACAGAATGTTTAACAAACTTTTAAATGATAAAAAACTGATGTCTGTGCAAGTTTTTGATGTATAGAAGAGGAATAGCAATTGACTGAATGGGGATGGTACATAGGGGAATTCTGCTACCACTAAGACCCAATGTTGCCATATGGCAACATTGATAAAAGTAGCTAGAAATAAGAGATAATGTATAAACTGAGAACTACAATGATATCAAGGCAATATTTACATCTTACTTTACATAGAAAAAAATACTGGAGGTGTTTTACTTACATGAATCTTGTTTTATTTCACATCTGAGGAACAGGGTGAAGTTGCTATGTAAAAATCACAAAGTGACTAACTTTGTGGTCCGTTAAAAGAGCCTAGTTGAATATTCTTCCAGTCAAGGACATTACCAGGCTAAACAATAAGACTCATTCTTTATGTAAATGTGGTTTGTTGAAGGCCAGAGAGAGTTGTAAAAAATGTTGCCATATGGCAACACTGGGCCTTTGGGGGTTAAAGAAGTTCTGAAACATGGATGTTTTTGCCAGTGGAACAGAAAGGAATACATTTTAAAAGTCTAGTATTGGTACGAAACTAAAATAAAGCATAAAATAATTTTCACACAGAGCGTGATTTTTTTTTACTAATTCCAAATTTAAATTTGATTTTTCTTGAAATTGAAAAGAACACTGGAGGCTTTCTTGTGTGCTGTTCAAGGACTTATTCATTGGTTTGTTCAATGTCTGAATAAGTTTCCTGAAATAAACAATTTCCGTACAACTGAAGAAAGCATGTTGAGAATGTTGGAAATTGTGTTGACCGCAAATAAATTACTTTGAGAAAGGGGGGCGTCAGAGGATGGAAGCTCATTGTTGAAATCGAAAGTGAACTTTAATTTCTTTTTTTTTAACATTGAAATTAAGCACAAATTTAAACTTTTTAAATTTTACTGATTACTCTCCTAGCTCTAGTGCTCATGTAATCTAGTTAAATGCAATTTTTTTTAAGATTCGTCAAAATATCAAACAGAAACTGAGGTGAAAAGAATAATGTATTTGGATGTTAGAAGACAGTTGGATTCACCAGAACAAAATACTTGAAGTAAAATACTATGAAACACAATTCATAGTTTAGCGTTGATATTGTCGTATTTGTTAATGTTATTAAAGAATGCGCATTACAAAACTTTACAAATTAACAGTTCAGCAAAATTTACATGTATTCTTTCAAAAGAATACATGTAGTTTCAAAAGACACATGTGATTTAGTAATTGACTTTTTTACCTGTAGTTAACCATAAAAATCTGGGAAAACTATTAAGTTTTAATCCAGTCACAGACCGTGTTACCAGATGCTTTCTTTCACAAGGGAAAATAAATACAGTTTGGTAATAATCAGCAAACTCAATGCATTTATAATGAAGGAGACAAGACTGTTGTCCTCGATGGGGAAGTCTATAGACATTGTCATCTGTGTCTGAGGAAGTTTTAAACTTTAAGTCAGTATTACCTGGATGCTGCAAAGAAGCTGGTGACCTGGTAACCGAAGCTAGCGTAGTAGGCATGTTCCATGATGGCCATTAGCTGGATGGCGTTGTAACCTGTACATGGGTCAGAGACAGCAGAGTGTGTCAGCTGAGGTTTTCCTAATGAAAGACAAGTCAGTGAGCTGGACTTAATCTAGACGTACTGATTAAATTATGCCTTTTAATCGCCCTGACTGGCTGTGTTTTCAGTGCCAATAGTGCGACCATTAAAATCCCAGATTTTGAAAAAAATCACATCCAAGCTACCAATCTACACTCTAACCAATTATTTTAATGCTGTAACTTCATACTTTAGCAATTTTATACAAATACATTTTGCTAACAGGATTAGGAATTGATGAATTTTTGAAAAAGCCAATCACTAAACCTAGACAATTTAATCTGAGCATGTGAAAGCCAAAAAAAAAGGGGGGGGGCACAAAAGAAATGGCTGGAACAAAAAACCAAGACACAACTTTGCTTTCACTTATCTCTTTTAATTAATGAAATACATCGATAGCTGCGTTTTCCATTTTTGAATATTGCATACAAAAATGCAATGCATTTGTTGCAAAAGCCAAGATGCATGTATACTTTGAAAATACACAAAAATTATGCACAGAATTAAGTAGGATAACCTTTTTCTCAAAATAAACAATCAAGATAAAATTCACTTTTTATCAAGATTGGGACTAACCAACACACCGATTTCATTGCACAACATCTGAAATGTTGTTTTGGTCATTTCTAATCAAAGTGGTTAAGGATAATCACTTCCCAGAATGTTCTTGAACAGCTACGTTCCCAAAACGGCTCTGACCTCCAAAAGCAAGATGGCATGACTGTGCGTATTGCTTTTCCTATACATGTTCTAAGATTTGGATACAGAAGATATTGGATACAGGAAAAAAAGGCGTTCTCCTAACTCAGCAACATTTTTTCTTTTAATATTTGCCACTAGTATATCAGTTATCAAGTTTTTTTTTCCTTTTTTAAATATCAGTTTAGTCCGTAAATGTAATACGGCTGGCAGCACGATGAGTTACTCAATGCCATTTGGTAAGTAAACAACGTTCAAATAAGCATGCACAGTGAGTGTATTTCACAGTTTATGGTCGAAGTCATATACATGTAATCCCGGCCTTTCATGTACGTCGTCATGGCGCTATCTTGGTATAGGACAGGGAAGATTGGGTCATAGAATTTACCCGGACAAGGGTTCTTTAAAAAGACTTAAAAATGATATTGACACAAAATGCTCTTTTTGCTCTGATGAACCTGATCATGGATGACTGAACACAACTTTAAGATAATTTCTTTGAGAAACTTTTTTTCCTGAAACCACAATTATAATTCTGCTTTCATGACTCATGGGGTCATGGAAATGTCCCCTCGGTCTGAATGTGCCATAAAATCAGCTTCTAATTCCTCCACATCAATCAAACTCTAGCTCCACCAATGGAGCTTTTAAACCATAGCAAGAGGACTCAGGAGTCAGAATCAGAAGTGAGATCCAGGCTTGTCATGCATTGTAATATTGTTTTTCCCTCTTTCTCCGAGCTATTTTTCTTCTTTCCAACTCTATTCCTTATGCAGTGAAAGTTTGGGGATTTCAGTTGAGGTGTGACAGTTCCAGGGGCTTGACTCACCACTGTTCCACACAACCACACAGCACTGTTCCAGCTTTTTAAACACACAAAACATAACTGTCTAGGGTAAGTGTGAACCTGTTAGCACACAACAGTGCAAACTCTAGGGAATGACAAACCATGCGATAACACACTGGTTTAGTGCACGGACATACGCATGAATTATGAATGCAAAAGCTTGTTATTTTGAGATGGCATTGGAGGATTTCATGTGGGAGGACGCTAGGCAGCACGCTTCCACAGAAATGTCTGTTTTTACAATGTTGGAGCTGTTCAGAAAGTTTCCAACTTTTCTTATAAACCAACTACTTTAACATTTTGCTATAAAATGCTTGTGAACAAAATATAACCGGGTCCTCACTGACCAATGTCTTATTCTGTATTTAGACAGTAGACTTAGATTTCACTTCACATACGATTATAATTCTTCTAATAATAGAAAAATTTGGCCCTGAAATTCATTTAAAATAAACAATTCACTGCGTTTGTCCTTAACATGAAAAATGTTTCCTTGATAGAACTGCTGACTTGTAAATGATCGTGTGATTTAAATCGGCTTGCATTATTATAGCCATTTTCTCACATACTGCACCATAGAAACATTGATGAGTATTATTACACTTTAAAGACATTTAATCAATATTACAATATATCATTGTCATAATGAGTGATTTGTTAATTTGTTCATTCAAGAGATTTGTTCCAAACGATTGATTATGTAGAAACAATTGGTGTGTTTCAAGTAGTCATTATTCAAAGAAAATCTGCAATTATGGCACATTCTTTTAAAGACCTTTAATCTCAACATAAACTATTAGTGTTTTCATATATTTTTTTAATATGAATGCATTCCAAGGAAATGCATCTATAGTCTGGAAAAACATCCCGAAATCTGTAAAGTAGTAACAATGATCAATGTAGTCCAGCTCCTGTGGTATTGTGGGAAATTAGCTGAACACTTATGCGCAAGGCGACATGGGTTCGATTCCCCTTCACTATACATTTCCCATCTCTTATGTCCTGTCTATTAAAAAAAAAAAAAGTTGATGCTTTGCTTTCTTGCTTGACTTAAAAAATTGGATGTTGCACAATGCAACTATTTAGCAGTTTTAAATTGAAATAATTATTAAATACAGTTTTACTCAACTGTGGAACAGTTAATAAAAAGGAGCCATGAAGTGATAAAGTAATTAATCAATTAGGGCCGCATTAAATTTTCTTATTTCCTGTTTTTATTGGCACTGGAAATACCAATTTATTGGAAACCAGAATTTGCCCATGATTCTGCCATTCTGGAATCTGCTTCTATAGATGGCTCTAATTTGCTGTGTGTGCGTGTGCACAAATAACTGCACCTTTGTCAACAGTTCAAAAAGAATAACAATTCAGTTCAAGATCCCTTTAAGGAAATATACCCATCCATGTAATAAAAATGAATACCAATTCAAAAAGAAAGCGGAGCAGCTCAAAAAAGCATTCTTCATACTCACCCAAATCTTTGATGCGGGGCAGCACATTGTGCGTGAAGTTGCTATAGGAGGCTACTTTGCCCTCTGGAGAAGCAATGCCCACATGGGACTCGTAGATTCTCAAGCTCTTTGGTTTCTGAGGACGCGGATGCTTGTGCTGGCACAGAAAACACAAGATCAACATCTCTGGAACCAAATTTACCATTATAAAACTCCAGCAGAGCACCAGAAATTCTGACGATGGAAAATCTCACTGAACCGTGAGTGGAGGCAGATAGCAATATTGAAATATTAAAGCACTCAAGACTAGCCTTTCATTTAAAAAATGTATCAAGCATAGTTGGTTTATAAGTTGCCATTTTTCTATAAAGGGAATAAATCTTAGATCCAAAGAATATGTCTTATAGATAGTCATAAACTTTTTTAGAAGCTAAAAATAACCAATGTTGGCCAGAATATTCACTTACAATGTACTGCTGTGGTGGGTCCCAGTGCACCCAGTCATAGATGACGGATTTCTCATGCTGGGTCACATACTTGGCCCATGGTGAGATTCGGTAAAGCCTCTCTCCAGCACTGGTGTGAACAACCACCTGCACAAAATGGATAAATGTGGAATTAAGCTGCATGGGCATGACGTTAGGAGAATGGAAAGATGGGCACGGGGTGACACTGCTCAGTAAAATGTGATTAGAACTGGAAGAGAGGGAGGAAAAAGTAAATTCCAGGAATAGGGGGTGAGCAAGAGAGAACAAATACATCCTTGCTGACCTTCAGGTGTAACTGAGGTCCATGCTGGAGCAACATGAGTTCACATTAGGTTTGCTATGTGTAAGCAATACGATCTAAGAGGAAAAGGACTGTTGTACAGAAACAATTATTATTTAGAAAAGTGAACTAAGTTCAGAATTTTTTAGGTAAATTAAAGAAATTGCTGTTAGAAGTTTTAAACATAGAAAGTGGTCATAGACTGTCTTTTCTGGAAACCACATTTTGTTTTTGCTAATATTTTAAACTTGGCAGTTGCTTTAAAGGCATATACACACAAACTTGAAAGACTAACATGAATAATAGATCAAACACTTCCCGTTTTTACCAGCATGCCCTAGATTGTGATGGCAGAAAGAAACAAAATAAAGATTATGGTTGAACTGGCGTTTGTACTCAGGTTTAAAGAAACAGAAACATCATATTTTCTCAAGGGTTTCTACCTCATGTGTTTAGCAGAGCTACACTGAAGGTGAATTCTGATGAGCAAAATTGTTTTAATATCAAGTATTAAGAGTAGCATGAAGCAGCTGGAAAATTCTGACCAAATACTAGATGCATAAAAACATATTATGGCAGCCATTTCCTCTAATACAGAAGATTTAAAGAGATAACAAAAAATAACACAATTAGCCAGCACAAAAGCATTGATCTGAAACAGAGGCTCATTTAATCTTCTGTATACTATTGGCAATGTTATTTATAGCAGAAGCAAAGCCATCCTCTAGCAGATATTAAAAACTCATCATGTGTCTCAGATTAAACAGAAGCCATTCTTTCTAAAGGGCACGAGAAGAAAGTCTGTGAACTTATTGTCAGAGTGTGTTCACTCATTGATCTACGCAGTTGTATTGAAGAGCAATGGAGGAAAAGGAAAGACTTTAAATTAAGTAATTGATTATAATCATTAATGGACACTGCCCATTCTGTTGTAGTAAGACAGAATTAAACCGTCCATCTAATCTATTGGACAAAACGAACATGTTAAACATTAGAGTTTTTATTAATAACATTATGTTCCTATTTGAATTTTTACATACATTTTAAACAAATAAATCAAGCTAAATAATGTGTAATCACAGCACATTAAAAAATAAATAATAAAGCCTAACCTAAAATGCATTTAAAGAAAACATACCACAATATAATAGAAAAAATGTGTTTCACACCGTTCCTCCCACAATACTGCTTTCGCCACGCTCTTTTGGGGACTTGTAGTTCGGGAATCATGGGTAATGTAGTACAAATTGGCCATCAGTTGCAAGTCCAATACAACAGCATGAAGTTGTTTAAATGAGAAATAAGAGGTGTGTGTGGCACCTGGGCCGGAAAGGGACATAAATAAAGTTCAAAGTGCATCGAAGAGTTCAGTGAAAGTCTCGTCTCTTCACAAACTAATGAATTGAGTAGAAATAATCAGGCTGAAAATCAAAAATCTGATGGGCGGAGGTAAGAATTATGGGGGTTGCAAGAAACATTGAGCTGTTTTCAGGTCACAAAAAAGGAATACAGGATTACACAACCATGCATGAAAAATTCTGAATAAAACTTTTGAGGCATGTTTTTGATGAGGAAACAACACTAAAACATGGTAGGAATGTCAGAAAATTGGATTTTGCATAATATGGCTTTTTAATAATAATAAGGCATAAAATCGAAATGTTGCCACATTTACATGAAGACTTAAAATAACTTTCTCAAAGAGACTATAAACAAAGGATAAAATAACACGGAACTTTACAAATAATTGATACTCTCTTAATTACCAAAGAAGCAAAGGCATGTAGCTAGCTAAACAATAATTGCCAACCATTCAAAAGCATTAAAACAACATGGCTTACAAAGTGATTTTGCTCATGAGAACAGAGGAGACTGATGGTCAGAATGTGTTCACTGGTCTGTCAGTCCACAATCAATAAAGCAGCACCTCTCAGGGTGGGAATGGGCCCATGGGAGCTCTACAACCATTTATCACAAATTCCAATGCCAAAAAATTAAATGGATGATTTGAGTGCACAGAGAGGTAATGTGGCAGCCATTGGCACTTGCTGATGACCTGAGTGTCGTACCAGAGCGCCTCCTAGCTGGCCCTGGACTGATGGAAAGAAAATAGTACAGAAAAACAGGGTAAGGTATGGGATAATTGGATGATGACTTAACTTAAAGTAAATTTTTGGTGTGATGCTCTGTGCAGTTCATATCTGTTATTTGACAACAGAAACTACCTATGGTTTTTTTGTCTGAAAGAAAAAAAACTATTTTACTATGATTGCTGTCGAAAATTCATCTTTAAATCTTCAATTCAAGACATTAAAGGTGTTATTTATTTTTTTATTACATTATATTCTGTAAAGAGATGCGCTTCAAAATGCAATTTCCTCTGAACCTTGCACACTATAACATGCTCAGCAACAAATTCTCATCATCTTCCCCTTAATCACATTTACATTGGGCCAATAAACATACAATTGTGTTTGTAACAACACAAGTTCTTTTCACTCTGGTGAGAATCGTAACAGACAGTCTGTCTGGACTTAATGTCACCCAAAAAATCCACAGCTAACACCAGTTCATACATGTCCAATGTAGCTGCAAACTGAAGGGATGCCAGCTTCTGCATCTGCATTATTGTCCTGCGTGTGACCCAAAGAAATGACAGCAACATCCCAAAAACAAAAAAGACCACCCAAGGCCTGATGAGTGCAACTTGTACCTGCCACCAGTCAAAACAATTGCCAGCATGCCCCACAACAGACCAGACAACAAGAGAGGTAGACAATTGAACAATCAAGGATGAAATGTTTCTTCAGGTTTAATCTTCCAGAAAACCCTCTCAGTCACATACCAGCTTTTGTGCTCCATGATTGTGAAACAATATGAAAATTGTACAGTAAAAACGCACAACAAACTTTTTAAAATAGTTTAAAGGGTCAGTCTAGAACACTTTTTTTTAGATATCAACATGTACACATTGGTCCCTGTCTGACTGTAACCGGAACCATTTACATTATTTTCAACAATAAAAGGTTACTTTTGTGGAACTTCCTGTTTTAAAACAAAACTTACATTGAAGCATACACGTCACTTTTTCAAAGGTCACAAAACCTGACGATGTCACCTGGTTCGGTTGGTATGCGTGGCAAATAGCTGGAAAATTGATTTTTATATGGTTCACGAAGAGTACTTTGCACATGTTTGTTTTTGGAGAAAGCCTCTGTTCCAGCAGGTAAGTGTTTCATTTGTAAAGGGGTAAGTGCCTGTGGAAGTATAAATGATCACATAGTCTACTTTTATATACGAAAGACAGTCATTATAATGTATTAATGCACAAATTTGTTCTGGTCTCTCTCTCACTTGGAAGAGGAATGAGGCATTAACCATGGCAAACTGAAATAATATGTGAATGAGCACATATACATATATATACATATACATATACATATCTGCAGCTGTTTGATCGTGCTCCCTCCGATAACAATTATGAGCAATCCTCCATTTCTACACTGCTCTATAAACACTCTCCACATCGCAGAAGTAAGAATATTGCGATTTTTATCCACACCTCTTTATATTTGTGTACTAATATTAAAGGTGGCATTCATTTTTTATAAAGTTTCAACATTTGTTTTTACCTCAATGAACAAACTCCATGTGAAATGAGCTACTACCTTAGTAGGTAGTTGAGTGTAAACGATGACTATTAAATCGAAACACCAAACAACAGCACAACACCATAACAGACAACAAACATTATGTTGGAAAAATACCAGATTTAACCATGGTGGATAAAGCCTCACTGTGGCTGAATCTAATCTTACAGGAAGGCTTTGAAAAAATTAAATGACGCTGATTTTAAATTCCCATTGGTAAAAAAAAATCCAAGTGATAAAGGTACCATTAAAACAATATGCTGCAGAAGAGAACGTGGCTTGAAAGTCACAGCTGTGTCTCTATCTTTAACATTGACCTGTCATCTATAAATGGTTGAATATTAAACCCAAACCGACAGCGCATAAAGGCTTGATAATCGCTCAGGGCCTAATTCAGGTAAATGAAGCAAACACAGCAGCCAATACATATGCTCACCTTCAGCTTAGAGTTATGAGGGACAGCAGGATTCCCATCCTCATTTGGAGGGATGTGCAACTCCCATTTACCAAACTCCTGTTTAGCATAGGCGTGTGAAAACTTGTCCCAGTGATCTAGTAAAAAAAAAAGAAATAACATTGGATATTTGCTAATCGAAATATACCGGTAGTTATTGTTTGTGCTGGGCGATACGAACTAAATACAAAACTAGCCAATTTAACTCTCTTTAAAACGGTTTATTTAAGTTTTATTACTGTTGTATTAACGTTTAAACATATATGGGACGTATATGTTTGATTTGGAACTCTATTACAATACTTTATTCGTGATTTCGTGGGAAACATATGTTCATTGTTACCGAGGGTAGGTAAATCAAACAGGGCGGTGAAACCTATACACATGTGACACAAGGCCGCGACACAGGTGCCACATGTCAAGCCATAATCCTTGTCTAATAGCAAGACATCGAGTCGCTCTGCTAATGCTCGCTGTCATTGTTTGCGTATCTTTATATATGGCAAAAGCGAGGAGTGGAAGGTGAGCCATGAGCATTTTATGGAAGCTAAGAGAACAAGCACAGAATTTTTTGGAAACGGTGAAGGGTTCACTAAAGATAAAATTGATTTTCTTTCAAGTACATTGATGTACACTTCTGAGTCAATTTAATCAATAAAATCAGTTTATTGACCAGCACTAGCGAACAACAAGGTTGTATTTAGTAAAACAACCTGATTTTATAATCATTAATCTCCAGCAGGGGTACACCCTGGACAGGTCACCAGTCCATCTCAGATTTTATAATCATTTCCATTAATTGATTAAAGCATCAGATGGTGATCAATTGCACTGATTTGTGAATAAATGACTAACTTGAGTTCATATTCTGCAACTGTCAAGGACTGAGGACACAATTTAATAATTAAATAAAACAACTTAATTTTCTGTATCTGTATTTAATTTTGAAAAAGTTGTTTTTGCCAATGGCTTGTGTTTTACAGTTTGTGATTAGAAGTTGCAAAGGTGAGCGTCACCAACCAATGCCAAAGATGCTACGCGACTACATTAAGACAAAATCATTAGTAACTAAGATGGATGGAATTTCTCCAATAAGAATACCCTTAAGAAAAAAACATTTAAATTGATAGAAATCCTTCACTCGTGCACTTTTCTGAAGAGAAATGATTACAGCAAATTCTGACAAACAAAAGATTTCAGAAGAAAAGGCCCCTGGCGACTGACTGACTTCACTGGCTCTTGTAGGCGATAGAAATAACCTTGAAGGGAATCTTCTTTTTGTTTTAACCTGAACACAATGTTCTTTCATCTACTTTAAGATGAAAACAATGATCTGTCAAAGATAACAAACACCACAGTACAGTATGCCGTAAGAAACAGATGAATAGGCTGACTAACTCTTTTATGATTTACGAATTTAACAATGGAACAAAACACGAGTACAATCAACATTTTTGAATTATGAATTGCAACAAATCTGAAAAGTTTCTGGCACAGCTTATGCCCTTCTTAAATATTTGCCTAGAACATCAAAATAAAACCATCTTATATTTCTTTACAATGAACCAATCAGTTTTACTAAATGCACAAAAAAACTAGTTTATTTCAATTGTAATGTAATTTTCTGTTACGGCATTTTTAATTGATTGGTTTATCATTTGTGTTAAATACAACAAGAATCTATTTTTTTTGTTCATTTAATCTAGAAGGTTTGTTAGTTTGATATTGCAATTCAAATTTTAATTTAGTTATGTTTCATAACACTAGCTGCAGCTCAGTACCAAACCCTCCTTACGAGAACCAGAGTTGTCCAGATACTTGATTGCTTAAAAACAGGGTGGAGGACATCATCAGCACACCTGCAGCCAATCTGCATTAAGGGGCGTGTAGCAATGGATTAGAAATTACTATGTCAGCCATTGTATTGATTACTGGCGCACATATAATTACAGAGCTATAATCGAACCTATAGAAATAACTTTTAGCTTGAACTTGATTTTGAACTTTAGCTTTGCTTTAAGTTTTCTTTGACGGACTTTTAATTGGTTTCAAGCTTTAAAACAAATTACTTCAGCGCTTCTTGTTGGGCAGACAGCAGATTCCTGGGGGCTTCGCAGAAAAAGGTTTTCGGAATAAGAGTGGACGTACTGAAGTCTCCAGTGAGGAACAGTGCTTCTGCAGCCGGGGCCCATTCCTTAAAAACGAGGCTGTTGTCTGGCATCCTGTGAACTCCAAAGCTGTTGTAGCTGCGTGTGAACTGATCAAAGCCACCTTCGGCCTCCTCCAGGAGACTGAGCTGCTTCTCAAATAGCCCATACCTTCAAAAACAAGAAAAAAGAGGGAAGCCACTTAAACATTGACAGGATGTGCAGTGTACCAATTTGCTTGCTATGTCTATATAGACATTGTTGAGAGAAATGACATTGGATAAAACTATGAATTAGGGTAATTCTATTTACCCATGTAGCTCAGTTGAGAACCAGCCATCAATTATAGTGATTACACGTTTGCATTGACATCACACAATATAAATGCTATGAAATGCTTGATTCAAGTTTATTTGATCAAAGAGCCTTTAACATCAGACTGAACCTTGACAAAAGAGTCCTTTTTACAAGCAAGATCTCAAAGTGTGATTTTGAGAAGAGTCTCCCACACATGTATATCCAAGTCTATGACCTGGCATCTGACACAGTACCGAATGAAATTGAAAGCAGCAAGTGACTGCTATGAAGATGGAATTGTAACTGTGTAACAATTTATTGACGCACACTAGCCTTGGGTTTACTTGGTTTTGATTCCCGCTGTGCATCAACTGCCACACTGGGTATGCCTCTTTGGGTGTAGTAGCATGTAGCTTCCCTGTGTATTTCCCTACGTGAATTGGATTTGCTAGTGTGTGTTTTTCTTCCGGGAGCTCTGGTTTACCTACACGTCTTAAACATATACCTGAGGCTTATTAAAAATACCAAAACTTTTTAACTGGATGTAAATGATTGTCAAACACTATCATTATTAAACACGTAAATGTCATTTTAATACTGTTTAATACTATGGCCTCTGCCAAAAAAATGTGTAGCCATTCTATTCCACAAAACCTGTTAATGGTAGCCCTAATTTATTTTAGGCTCATCCTTCTGTGAAGCATCTGCATAAAAGCGCTACATAAAACAATTTGACTTGACTATAATGCTATACAAAAATGTCATAATATGCACCATGAAGTTGCTGGGCTTTATCCTTTGAACCTCAAATGCCACATGAAATGGCTTGAGGAACAGCAGAAAACTTTTACTGAAAAACAAGACATGCTGAATCATTAGGATTGCCCCTAAAGAATTATATAGAATTTAGAATTTTCAATACACAAATTAGTACTGGTAATACAGTTCATACCACTAGACAGCAGTAGTACTGGCAGGTGGAAAAATATTTAATTAATTTAATTTAAGAAAAATTGCCTAGGTGCTAGGTTTGGATGTTCTTGGATTAAGTAAAATTGTTCAACTCAAGTGAGTGTAAAAACTCTTCTAGCTGATGTATGTGCTAAAGACAGTCTTATTCCAATTATATGATAATAACCTACAACACCTACTTGATCTTCCAGCAGACGGAGCAGGAACTTCCCCAATCATTTGACTGGGGTTTTTCAAAGATTTGTGATTTTGGAAAGATTTGATAACCTTAGAAGTTGCTCTTCAATCAAAAATGAATCATTTGTTAATGCATATAACATTTATAAATGCAAAAACATAAAAATATGGAAAAAAAATACAATTTTATTGTCAGAAATTGTGAGCTTCATTAATGGTCCATTTAACTTTTCATATCAGGCATATAATGGTATATGAGCCAACTAAACATTTCTGTCAATACCAACTCTTAAGAGAAGATAAATATAACAAAGCACACCTTCAGCTAAATGTGGACAATCTAGTCCCACAATATGCCGGCAATAGCTAAAACTGATGAGGTCATCGTACTTTTCAGGCATTTAGAGACCTCCCGGGCTTATGGTTCCTATAAGACCAAAGCTGTTGACTGTAGCTCTGCGAATTGGCTTCAGTTAATAAAGGCACAACAGAAATGACAGTCCTCCAACAAATCAAGGAAGTTTCTCACCACAGTTGTTGCATTGTGTCTGGTGACAGCTTTATTTATATGTGTGAAGCAGAAGCAGAAAGAAACGAACAATTGAAACCTGCAACATTGTTAGGGAGGAAGAAGAGCGCATATTATTGACTTCCAAAAGACACTTGAACAAGAACATCTTGTTTATCAGCTCATCGCTGTCAGGCTGCAACAAGCCAACAATCAATACAACATCTTGCTATAGAGTTTGTTTGTGGGAATAAACGAACAGTAAATCAACAGTCAGTGATGAAAAGAGATATATGTGTGAATTTTAGTGTGATGATGCCCTGAAAGATACCAAATTTTTGGAAGTCTACATTATAAAGTTTAAACTCAGATCTTGGATAGCCACAGCAAATACAGTTTGGGTGCAATGAGCTAATTAAATCTTGGATTAAAGCCAGTTATGAGAGTTGAGGCCCAACAGGATCTAAAATGTAGACCAGTGTTCAGATAAACTGAAGATGTATGAATTTTTGAGTAGTAATGGAATGGGCAAACCCTTAATATTATCTAACCTGACCATGTGATCTTTAAAGACATGTAGATAAAACTGGTGTCTTTTGGTTTTCACTATGGATTTCACTACTGCTCTATAATAAAGGTTTACCGTCTTAAACTATGGTGAGATAAATTGCATGACTGACTTTCTAAAAGATTTGGACATTCAGAGAAATGTAATACCCAATCCTATGATAAAATTCTACAAAATTCCTAAAACCTACAGTCAAAGAGTGAAGCGTTTTAAAAATCATTTTTAAATGT
Organism: Danionella cerebrum; assembly: GCA_007224835.1. NCBI lineage: Eukaryota > Metazoa > Chordata > Actinopteri > Cypriniformes > Danionidae > Danionella > Danionella cerebrum. Next base: position 56,324 of record SRMA01026394.1, read on the forward strand.
TGATGTTACTTACTGTTTTTGCTTGGACACCAGAAAGCAACGTTTAAAGAGTCTGTCGCTACAACTACTGGCTTCAAAAGATGTTCAATTGTATTACATAAAAAAAAAGATATAGAGGTGTTATTTATTCTTATGTTGGGTGTATGTTGGGTAAACTAATAACAAGCAAAAAATTAAAACGCTTTCACATTGGAATTCAAAACAATTAACCCCTATGTCTAGGAAAACCATTTATTGTATTAATGTTGATCATTTATGTGATTGTATATGTGAAAATGAAATCTATTATTTTTGTTTGTGAGTTGAAAGAACCTTATGTAGTTAAATCACCTCCTGGGGAGGTGCACAGAGGCAGGGATGATAATTCTCCTCTCGCAGTGGAATTACGAAATCAAGCAGATAATTGATTTTAGCAAATGTGATCCATCTTACCCCTCTTGAAACTCTTACCTGGTACCTTCACGTCAGGTGGTTCACATCCTGAATTAAAGTGTTACAGGGCATATGTCCGTTCTCATATATTCATCCCCGATGGTCTGTGTGTCTAAGAAGATTGTTTCAGGCAATGTTCTACGCGGAGATGTTTTATGCAATCTGCAACCCTTCAAACGGTTCCACATGAATTGATTTAAAGTTTTAATGAAAAGAAGAAAGGTTTGTAAAATATGTTCTCAATGGCACAGCTGGGCTTCAATGGTTAAAATAAATGATGGATGAAACACAATCACAACTAACTGTGTCACCAGTTGTCATCCCTCCAGTCTTTTTTAATAAACATCTTCTAATACGGTGTAATTTTCAGATCATTACTTGGTACCATTCAAGATGTTTGTTGCACAACTCTTCATTAAAAGTGACTCAACATCTGCTCCTGAAACGTAAGGACTCGCAACACAGCGTAGAACACCTTATGCAAATTCTCTTTCTTCAAAACAATCAATAGCATTTAAGATCCTCTCTGCCACCTGCTGCTTATCAGAATCCCTGCCTAGCTTAAAAAAAAAATAATAAAAAAAAAACAGAAACGATCCCCCCCCCCCTTTCACATTTAATTCGAGGACATTTTCCTAAGATATGTTGTAGCTTTACTTTAGCCATTTTAGTTGGGTGTTCACTTTTTGCCAACAACCACCAACAAACAAACAACTAATGATACCATGTAGCAAAGATGAATAAATTGCTTTGTGCCGAGCAGTAAAGAGACCAATCATCCTGAACAACCCTCAAGGTGCATTTGTTGAGATTTTGATTGTTTGAAGAGGAGGCCAAAGCTCTTGGGTGATGCCACAGGAAAAATGGGTAGGCTGTTTCACTTTGCCAAAAACTATCTGCACTTTCAATGTCAGTCCTGGCGTTTTCAAGCATAACCCTGAAGGCTTGTCTACTTAAGTCCCAGATATTTTCGCAGCCATTAGATTTCCATATGAAGTGGATTGGAAATTAAACAAATGAATGCCTTGTACGTGGCCTCTGAAAATCAGTACTGTTTTTAAACCCCAACATCTTATTTCAAACCGTACAATTTCCCAGGCTGCTCGAAACTGACACAAACACCTAAAAGCTATTTGCCAGGAAATTAAGCCCATGCCAACTGTCAAACTTCAGCTGCTCGGTGATCACGAGAGTCACTTCCATTACAAGAAATCAGTGTTTGAGAAGCTGAGGGAGCATTGACCCACTGCTGCACCATAAGGCAGTGATATTCTCTTCATGTCTGCAGGCTCGTGTCCCACATGATTAGTCTAGAGGAGAGATCTGAAACTGAATCTCAATCAGAGAGTCAAGGTGACTTCATAAGAAAGTTGATTTCAAACACACTCATTACAAAACCTTATGAAATCACAATTTTTCAGATTACTGAATGTACATTTTATTATTATTGAATGCCCAATTTTATTGCGTATCTGGAAGATTCATCTGCGAGCAAAGTCAAGCAGATTTACATCAACTCACCAAATTTGGGGGAGCGGGAATACTGCCCATGAACCAAAAACACAATCCTTAATCACAAACATGAAGGTCGACAATATTGTGCTATTGAAAACTTTTTTTTCCTTTTAGCAAAGAACAGGTCAACTGCACACAAAACTAAAATGTAAAGAGATTTTCAATTACATCCTGAAGAGAATTGAAAAGTGTTCTAGAATGACAATGACCCAAAACACAGGCAACAAAGATGCGGTACAAGGAAAAAAAAGTTATAAAGCTTCTGGAGTGGCCACTTAATCTCAATCCCTTTGAAAATGTAAAACCCACAACAATATTTACGAAATATATTTATTTTGTCTGTGGAAAAAAAATTCTATCTAAAACATATGCATGTTGACGTCTGGCTTTTGTTTAATTAAATTAAATGCTCAAACCAGACCTGGGCTCCATCAGAACAGATTCATAGTCAGTGTTCATTGTACATTGCAGGGCTCTAGAGTGCGACCAATTTGGTCGCATATGCGACCTAATTTCTCAATGGTGCGACTAAAAAAAATCAAAGGTTGCACCGGTGCGACCCGTCGTTCGAGGGGGAAAAAAAAGCGAAACTCCGTCTACGGCCGGTCCGCCTCCTGCGCGCGGCTCACAACACGCGTATCACCCATTCATGCGGCTCAATACGCGCCTATC
>SRMA01026395.1:0-21943 GCA_007224835.1 Danionella cerebrum
CTAACCTCTTTAAGCCCTGAGGCCTATTTTCCGAAAATCCTATACTTTTACTTTTTAAGGCATTTCTCAGCTTTTACAAGGCCCAAACTGCAAATCTTGGTATCAAAATGAAGATAGGTTCTTGGGGAGTGGTGTGGATGAGTTAACTTGACAGTCAAGAACACAGGGTAAGAGTAATTGATGTTGGAATGGCCAAAAAATGAACTCCGCCTAAAAAAAAAAAAACACATTTTCCTCCAATATCTCCTTATTTTACTTATAACGAAGCAAATAAACACAATCAATTGTAACCACTACATGTCAAGAACATCTGTAGCAAGTTTGGTGTTCATACTACAAGAAACTAATATTCTGTAAAGGTTTTGATTGAACAAAGTTCAGGCGTAATCCATGTTGGCACAGTTTGGCACAATAATTGAAATATGGAAAAAATCTTGTCCAAAGCTTCAGCTACGTTCATAGTCTTCTTTTCTTGCTTATGGGACACGATTTCAGCAAAAAAAAACTCCTAAAGAAACGCCGTAAAAGGGGGGTAGAAGCTCATTTACGCCATCTTGCTGCGCTTTTGGGAACGTTTCACTCAAAAACGCTTTGACGTCGAGCTTCCGCGTGTCCCTACCCCCCCCGACCATCTGTCCAATCCAGAAGATCTATATATCGATGGAAAGCTCTGATTCTATGGAAACCAATCAGCTCAACCATTTTGAGACTGACGGGATCGCCGACGAATCACACGACGCGCAGCGTGGAGAGACGTGCTCTTACGCACGGGGAGTCATTCCATATTTGGTGACGCAATGACGCCACAAAGCTAAAGAAACAATCAAAAATGGCGTTTGCACGAAGCTATTGACCGGACATAACAACAAACGGACTTTTATCGCTATGGAAATAACTTTTTTTTTTTATATCGGCAAAGGTAAGACAAGATTTACATGCTTGCTTGGTTTTCGCTGGCGTTTTTTCGTGGAACTTTCGCTCCCTGCTCTGAAATACTTCATGCAATGTTAATGAGTTGCATATCACTGGATTCAGGTGGTTGTTAGCTTTCATTTAATGTAATGGTTTGGGTGTTTCCGTTTATATTGTGGATACATATCGCACATAAACAAAAACGTGGTCATGAATTATACTCCGGACATGTTGTTGTTTATTTGCATGGCGTTCGAGCTGTGGTTAACGGATATGAAATTGAATTAGATACGTTTTTAGAGGAGTTTCCGCTGAACACAACAGTATTTAATATGTGTGGGTTATTCTCAGGGTTCGTGAGCTATGAGTGAAAATGTAACGCACAAGGGGGCAAGTCCCCGGTACCGGGGACTCTCGGGCTTAAGAGGTTAATAGTCTTCTTTTCTTGCTTATGGGACATGATTTCAGCAAAAAAAACTCCTAAAGAAACGCTGTAAAAGGGGGGTAGAAGCTCATTTACGCCATCTTGCTGCGCTTTTGGGAACCTTTCATTCACAAACGCTTTCGACGTCGAGCTTCTGCGTGTCCCTACCCCCCGACCATCTGTCCAATCCGGGAGATCTATATATCGATGGAAAGCTCTGATTCTATGGAAACCAATCAGCTCAACCATTTTGAGACTGACGGGATCGCCGACGAATCACACGACGCGCAGCGTGGAGAGACGTGCTCTTACGCACGGGGAGTCATTCCATATTTGGTGACGTAATGAGGCCACGGAGCAACAGAAAAAACCAAAATGGAGTTTTCGCGAAGCTATCGACCGGACATAACAACAAACGGACTTTTATCGCTATGGAAATAACTTTTTGTTGAAAAAACGGCAAAGGTAAGACAAGATTTACATGCTTGCTTGGTTTTCGCTGGCGTTTTTTCGTGGAACTTTCGCTCCCTGCTCTGAAATACTTCATGCAATGCAATGAGTTGCATATCACTGGATTCAGCTGGTTGTTAGCTTTCATTTAATGTAATGGTTTGGTGTTTCCGTTTATATTGTGGATACATATCGCACATAAACAAAAACGTGGTCATGAATTATACTCCGGACATGTTGTTGTTTATTTGCATGGCGTTCGAGCTGTCGTTAACGGATATGAAATTGAATTAGATACGTTTTTAGAGGAGTTTCCGCTGAACACAACAGTATTTAATATGTGTGGGTTATTCTCAGGGTTCGTGAGCTATGAGTGAAAATGTAACGCACAAGGGGGCAAGTCCCCGGTACCGGGGACTCTCGGGCTTAAGAGGTTAATCATCTCCAGTGACCTGCAGTCTCCTTATGTGCACTCATTACCTGTTGATTAGGGTTACCATATTTTGATTATCTTGATTTACCATACAAAACAAAGTAGCACCACCAGAGCCTTCCAAGCCCCTAGGGGCACCTGGAGGCCTTTCTCTCTGCCCTGCTATGTCAGTCGTACATTTAGCTTGAACTGTCTCATTCTTGAGCTGTGCACTGACCCCCAAATCAAACTCAATCTTTTCCCTCTGTGTCAGACCGTTCTCACTCATTCTACTGAGAAATAGCTACATCATACCTGATTGATCCTGTCGTTTCAGTCAGGCTTGTCCTTTCTGGAATGCATGGATCTGTGTGTTACCCCCAGCTGTGAGTTATTCTCTCTCTCTCTCCAACTGAGGTTGTCTGGAACTGGGAGGCTCTCCACATCGCTGCTAGCTTCTGTGTTAGGCTTCAATGACCACGGAGACCCAAATGCAGGCAGGGAAAAAACAAAGTCTTTATTGCTTGACTAAAATTGACAAATACAAAAAACTCAGAAGAAAACAGGCACCGGCGGAGTCCTCACGCCATACAAGAGCACCAAAAATAAAAGGCAATCTGGGGAAAAAAAAATACAAAAGAACCAACTCACTTCTTGGAGAACACTAGGCACATGCAAACAGTATGACCTCGCAAAGAGACAGGGAAAAGAAAGAGGCTTATAAAGGGGAGAAAAGCAATAAGGCACACCTGGGGAGAAATCACAAGGTAATCAAGGAACTAGAGAGGGACACCTGAAGGTGATTAATTAAGACAAACTCAAACAGAAAAAGAAAGAGCACTAACAGTATTCCCCCCCCAAAAAGGCGGACACTGAACGCCTAGGAAGAGCTAGAGGGATGGGATCTATAGAATTCATCAATGAGAGAGGCATCAAGGATGTTGCTAGCAGGTACCCAACTCCTCTCCTCCGGACCAAAACCCCTCCAGTCCACTAGAAACTGACGACCCCTTCCCCTGCGTCTGACATCCAATAATCTGCGAACCTTATATACAGGCTCCCCCCCTATCTCAAGAGGGGAAGAGGAAGAAGATGAAGAGTGGGTAGAAGAAAGATAAGGTTTTATCTGAGACGTATGAAAAACAGGATGGACACGTGCTAAATATCTAGGTAGACGCAGACGAACAGTCACAGGATTGACAACCTTGGAGATGGAGAATGGACCCAAAAAACGGGGAGCTAACTTGTGAGATGAGATCTTAAGGGGCAAGTTTCTAGTGGAGAGCCAAACCCGCTGACTAACCCTGTAGGTAGGGGATAGACGACGACGTCGGTTAGCAGAGCGCCGCATCTGGTCTTTAGATCTCAGAAGAGAGGAACGAACTAGTCTCCATACCCGATTAGCCCTAGAAATGTAACGCTGTACTGAGGGAACGGAAGCAGCAGACTCCTGAGAGGGAAACAGAGGAGGTTGATACCCCAGGCACCCTGCAAAAGGGGAAAAACCTGTAGCAGATGATGGTAAGGAGTTGTGGGCATATTCAGCCCAGGGAAGTAATTCACTCCACGAAGCAGGATTACGTGAACACAGACATCGGAGTAGTCTCCCCAGATCCTGGTTGGCACGTTCTGCTTGGCCATTAGTCTGGGGATGGTATCCAGAGGAAAGACAGACGGAAGCTCCAAAAAGCCGGCAAAATTCGCGCCAGAAAAGAGATGTAAATTGAGCACCTCGATCTGACACTATCTCTACAGGCAGCCCATGGATACGAAAAACCTGTCTGAATACAATGTCAGCTGTCTCACGTGCTGAGGGGAGATACGGGAGAGCAATAAAATGAACTGCCTTGGAAAAAACGGTCAACCACTGTGAGGATTACCGTGTTACCGGCTGACTCAGGAAGACCAGTAACAAAATCTAAAGCTATGTGCGACCATGGACGGGAGGGTACAGAAAGCGGACGGAGAAGACCAGCAGGAGGTAAGTTTGACGACTTGTTCTGTGCACACACTGAGCAGTGGGCCACAAAACGACGAACATCAGGAGCCATGGAAGACCACCAGAATCGTTGACGGAGAACAAACAGGGTACGATCAACTCCCGGATGGGCTGATAATCTGGAGGAGTGTGCCCATTTCATAACTGACTGGCGCAAGGATGGAGGAACAAAAAGGAGCCCTTGGGGAACATTCTCAGGACAACGCAAACGTGATGCAGCTTGTTGGACCCTCTGTTCGATACGCCAAGATAATAGAGCGATTATACGACTCTCAGGGATAATAGTACAATCCCCTTCTACTCGGTCAGGAGGTGAGAACTGCCTTGAGAGAGCATCGGGCTTCCCGTTCTTGGAGCCTGGGCGAAAAGAGATAACATAATTAAATCTAGAGAAGAACGAGCACCAGCGTGCTTGGCGAGCACTGAGGCGTCTGGCAGCCTTGATGTACTCCAGATTACGGTGATCTGTCCAGACTAGAACGGGAAAAACCGCGCCCTCTAACCAATGACGCCACTCACCAAACGCAAGGCAAATAGCTAGTAGCTCCCGGTCACCAATCTCATAATTCTGTTCAGCCGGGGTGAGGCGATGCGAAAAAAAGGCACAAGGATGAACTTTCCCATCCCCAACGGAGCGTTGCGAAAGGATTGCTCCGACACCCACATCTGAGGCATCAACCTCCACAATAAACTGTCTTTGGGGATCAGGAGTCTGTAAAATAGGGGCAGAAGTAAAGAGGCTTTTAAGCATGTCAAAGGCTTGCTGACACTCCTCTGACCAAATAAAACGACTCCTAGGGGAGGTAAGAGCAGAAAGCGGGGCTGCAATGTGGCTGAAATTGCGGATAAAACGCCTATAAAAATTTGCGAAACCCAAAAAACGTTGCAACAATTGGCGAGAGGTGGGGACCGGCCAGTTTCTGACGGCGCTAACCTTGTCAATATCCATGCTGACCCCCTGAGAGCTGACTATGTAACCAAGATACTTGATCTCTGACCTGTGAAAAGCGCACTTCTCAGCTTTAACAAATAAACGATTCTCAAGAAGGCGTTGTAGAACCTGCCGGACATGTGATACGTGGGTCTCTAAGTCCGGAGAATAAATTAAGACATCATCGAGATAAACAAAAATGAATTTGTCTAACATGTCCCGAAGCACGTCATTCATTAGGGCTTGGAAAACAGAGGGGGCGTTAACCAAACCGAAAGGAAGAACCCGGTACTCATAGTGGCCAAAAGGTGTATTGAATGCAGTCTTCCATTCGTCCCCCTCACGAATGCGCACCAGGTGATAAGCGTTCCTCAGATCCAAGGTGGTGAAAAATTTGGCACCTTTGAGGTTCTCAAATGCAGAAGACATAAGAGGTAAAGGGTAGCGGTTCTTTATAGTAATTTGGTTTAACCCCCGATAGTCTATGCATGGTCTAAGGGAACCATCTGCCTTCTTAACAAAAAAGAATCCCGCTCCAGCTGGGGACGATGACTTCACAATAGTTTCAGCTGCAAGACCCTCAGAAAGATAATTCTTAACCTCTTAAGCCCGAGAGTCCCCGGTACCGGGGACTTGCCCCCTTGTGCGTTACATTTTCGCTCATAGCTCACTAACCCTGAGAATAACCCACACATATTAAATACTGTTGTGCTCAGCGGAAACTCCTCTAAAAACGTATCTAATTCAATTTCATATCCGTGAACCACAGCTCGAACGCCATGCAAATAAACAACAACATGTCCGGAGTATAATTCATGACCACGCTTTTGTTTATGTGCGATATGTATCCACAATATAAACGGAAACACCAAAACCATTACATTAAATGAAAGTTAACAACCAGCTGAATCCAGTGATATGCAACTCATTAACATTGCATGAAGTATTTCAGAGCAGGGAGCGAAAGTTCCACGAAAAAACGCCAGCGAAAACCAAGCAAGCATGTAAATCTTGTCTTACCTTTGCCGTTTTTTCAACAAAAAAGTTATTTCCATAGCGATAAAAGTCCGTTTGTTGTTATGTCCGGTCGATAGCTTCGCGCAAACTCCATTTTGGATTATTTCTGTAGCTTTGTGGCGTCATTACGTCACCAAATATGGAATGACTCCCCGTGCGTAAGAGGTGGTCTCTCCACGCTGCGCGTCGTGTGATTCGTCGGCGATCCCGCCAGTCTCAAAATGGTTGAGCTGATTGGTTTCCATAGAATCAGAGCTTTCCGTCGATATATAGATCTCCCGGATTGGACAGATGGTCGGGGGGTAGGGACAAGCAGAAGCTCGACGTCGAAAGCGTTTGTGAATGAAAGGTTCCCAAAAGCGCAGCAAGATGGCGTAAATGAGCTTCTACCCCCCTTTTAGAGCGTTTCTTTATGAGTTTTTTTTGCTGAAATCATGTCCCATAAGCAAGAAAAGAAGACTTTGAACGTAGCTGAAGCTTTGGACAAGATTTTTTCCATATTTCAATTATTGTGCCAAATTGTGCCAAACTGTGCCAACATGGATTACGCCTGAACTTTGTTCAATCAAATCTTTACAGAATATTAGTTTCTTGTAGTATGAACACCAAACTTGCTACAGATGTTCTTGACATGTAGTGGTTACAATTGATTGTGTTTATTTGCTTCATTATAAGTAAAATAAGGAGATATTGGAGGAAACATGTGTTTTTTTTTAGGCGGAGTTAATTTTTTGGCCATTCCAACATCAATTACTCTTACCCTGTGTTCTTGACTTTCAAATTAACTCATCCACACCACTCCCCAAGAACCTATCTTCATTTTGATACCAAGATTTGCAGTTTAGGCCTTGTAAAAGCTGAGAAATGCCTTAAAAAGTAAAAGTATAGGATTTTCGGAAAATAGGCCTCAGGGCTTAAGAGGTTAAGAGCAGCCTGCTCAGGCAGAGAGATTGAATATAGACGTCCTCTGGGGGGAGAGGTCCCCGGAAGGAGGTCTATAGCGCAGTCATAGGACCTATGAGGAGGAAGAGAAGAGGCTAGGTGTTTTCTAAAAACAGGAGCCAAATCATGATAGACCTTAGGAACATTAGTCAGATCAGGAGCCAGTACCTCACACTCAGGCACAGAGGGCTTGGAAGAAATAGCAGAGACTAAACAAGAGGCATAACAATCTGAAGCCCATGATAAAATTGTCCCAGAACCCCATAAAACATGAGGGGCATGTCTAACTAACCAGGGGTGTCCCAAAATAACAGGCGTAGAAACTGAGTCTATGACAAAAAATGAACCCCTCTCGGTATGGTTACCTGAAGTGATAAACTGGATTGGTTGGGTTGATAGCGTAACATTAGCGATAGTCCTCCCGTCCAGTCCCGAGAGAGCACAGGGCTGGGGAAGAGTCAGTAAGGGCAGTCTGTGGCTTAAAGCAAAAGTTCTGTCAATAAAATTCCCCTCAGCACCTGAGTCAATAAGTGCAGGACAAGAAACAAAAGACTCCCCTACCCTCAAGGAGACCGGAACCTCGGTCCGAGAGGGCTCTGATGAAGCGGCAACCAGCTCCCCAGCCAACAGTCTCCGTGATGAATGGGGCAAGGGTTCCGGATGGAGAGGTCCACGGCTGCGACGAGCAGGACAAGAGGAGATGAAATGGTCAGAAGAGGCACAGTAGAGGCATAAGCGTGAAGTGATACGACGCTGTCTCTCCCTGGAGGTGAGGCGAGACCTCCCCAACTGCATAGGTTCCGGAAGCACCATGTTTGAACGATCACTGCTGGGAGTGGAAGAGGGAAAAAAGGACTGAGTGGGTTCGCTGCGGAAACGGGATCCAGCACCTCTGTTGTGCTCCCAGCGAATGGCCAAGCTGATGAGGGCATCCAGGCCATGTGGAAGTTCTTGTGTAATGAGGGCCTCCTTCAGCTCTGGTGAGAGACCCTCTAGAAAGCGTGCAAACAGGGCGGCCTCGTTCCAGCCACTTCTAGCTGCCAGTGTCCGGAATTCAATGGAATAATCTGTGATGGAGAGGTAGCCTTGACTGAATCCAGCTAAACGGCGTGAAGCTTCTAGGCCTTGCAGGGAGTGATCAAAAACCTTGAGCATCTCCTGTTTGAAATCACGGTAACTGGAGCAACATGGAGCCTTTGCCTCCCACAGAGCAGTTCCCCAGCTGCGGGCTCTTCCCAACAAAAGCGACTGAACAAAGGCTACCCGAGTTTTGTCCTCCGCATAGGTGGCAGGCTGGAGGGAAAAAATTATCTCACACTGTGTGAGAAAAGAACGGCATTGGGAGGGTTCTCCTGCATATGGCGGCGGGTTATTAATGCGAGGCTCTGAGATGGTGGCTGCGGAGCCATCAGAGGTCTGACTGTGATGATAAGAGGGTAGCTGGCCAGTCAGTTCCGCAAGTCTTCTCTCCAACAGGTCAACCCGGGCCTTAGCAGAATCAAGCTCCTCTATCTGCCGACCCAGTAAAATTCCCTGGTGCTGAATGGCAGAAAAAAAAAACAGGCGATTCACCTGCTGGATCTCCACTAGGCGAGGTCATTCTGTTAGGCTTCAATGACCACGGAGACCCAAATGCAGGCAGGGAAAAAACAAAGTCTTTATTGCTTGACTAAAATTGACAAATACAAAAAACTCAGAAGAAAACAGGCACCGGCGGAGTCCTCACGCCATACAAGAGCACCAAAAATAAAAGGCAATCTGGGGAAAAAAAAAATACAAAAGAACCAACTCACTTCTTGGAGAACACTAGGCACATGCAAACAGTATGACCTCGCAAAGAGACAGGGAAAAGAAAGAGGCTTATAAAGGGGAGAAAAGCAATAAGGCACACCTGGGGAGAAATCACAAGGTAATCAAGGAACTAGAGAGGGACACCTGAAGGTGATTAATTAAGACAAACTCAAACAGAAAAAGAAAGAGCACTAACATTCTGGCTACTTCACTACCTCAGAGTGTTTGCCTCCCATCAAGAATATTACATTATACCTTCCTTGAGTGAACTTAGCCTACTATCTGTCTCTGAGTATTGAATAAATCTGATTATCTTTCATTTGGTCCTCACTTCGCACCTAACATATACATTGTTAATTGCTTAAATGGTCTTATGCTTATTATTGTTATTTTATTCCAAAAGATTCCAACACAAACTCCAAAAAACACTTGTAGACAAATAAACTAAAGTATAAGAGAAAAGTGCACTCTTCCATGCATCCAGACCCGATTACGAAATTGCAAGGCTGCATTTCAATCTTGAAGTCACTTCGTATATTTACCATTGTCAAAAAGAGCTGTGGTCATTGTTTTACATGTTCTTATATTCACTAATGCTGTCAAGGTTTGTTGATGCACAAACAGGCATTCATGCAAGCTCTGGTCCTTATTCTGTCATCCTGGATCGGTCCATTAAGACACTGGGATGATGATGCTGGTCAAAAGATCTACTGAGACTGGCTGTATGAGGCTGTAGTTGAGTTTCAGGCTTGACCATTGGCTGCAAAGGATAGCCAAGGTGGACTGATAGCTGACCTGAAGAGACAGCAGGAGCCAGGAGACAGAGCTGGACTGTGGAGTGGCAAAGCTTATACATATGACCCATGGGCCTGTAGAGGAGCCGATGTGTCATATTGCATTAGCTCTGCTTTAAGAGTAAGTCTGCTGCTGCTGTGATTCACTCATCTGTCTGGTGGATCTGTGTGTGTGCATGTGCGCGGGTGCGTGTGTGTGTGTGTGTTTTCACTTGAAGCAAAAAAGCATTAAGGACAACACAGTGTGTTTTTTTAGTTAATCTGTGTTGACATAGAATATACATAAGACTGCTAGAATTAAACATGAGCAAGATGTTTTCAGTTCAGTTGTGTACTTAGTGTGGACAGTAGAACAGCAATAAATCAAGAATAGTCAAGTAGCAAGAATTAGTTGACCACATTCCCAGGTACTCCGGGGTGCCTTTAACACCATTTGTCCAGTGGTGTGTGGTTTTCTAGACCAGACGTGTGGGGTCCTGTTGTGCTGGTGTATCTGCCATGTTCTGGGCTCTTAGCTGACTGCATCCGTGCACCCTTGTCATCGACTTCTTGTCAGAAATGAGCAGTCCAGCAGGATGGTGACACTGTAGATGTGGTTGGTGGGTACTTCCTGAGCCCCTTTGGCTCCCGCTGGCTTCTTCCACCAGCCTTCTCCTGCGCGCTTATCGGTGTTACTCCCCTCTCACGGGCTGCTGTATTGCTTTATTGCGTGTGGCTTGATGACGTGCAGCTGGAAAGCGTGCGCAGTCCGAATGAGCTGCACCAGGCAGACGCTGATCACACCCTGGCTCGTCACAGTTGCATGAACATTAATTCAATCAGGTTTCTGCTGATCCCCAGGGACACCATGTGCAGGCCTGATCCACAATCACACATTCACTCCTTATATTTTTTGCTTTGGGAGAGTTTGGTGTGGGGGGCTTTCATGGATAGCTCACCTGGTGGGGACGAGGTAGGTAGGCTTCGCCACTCTACTCATAATTGTACAGTATGTAGTTCGTCACCTGGAACTTGATATTTTAGAGGTTTCCTTGGCCAACATGAATCCCTCGTCTCCTGGTTCCACCATCTTGTCACCATGGCCCTGGCTTTTTGTCTCTATGCTTTGAGGACTCCCCTCCACTATCTTCTCAGTTCCTTCTCCTGGCATCTAGGCCAATAGACCTATCTGGTCCTTTTCTAGCTGGCTCATTGCTCTCCTTGCTCCTCTCAGACTAGTGTCTGCCTGGGATATAATGGCACTTATGCTCTACCCATTGCCTGGTGCAGCCATTCTGCTCCTGACTCCTAAGTTCCAATCTCCATTTCAGCTATCGTTCTTCTGCCTTTTATGGGCACCCATGTCCCCTCGCCCTTGGCTCCTCCTAACCATCAGCTATTCATTGGCCTCTCGCCACCTAAGCTAAAACCTACCTAGTTTCTACTCTACATATTTAATGATGTGTAACTAATCCCTCAATTTCCCCTGGACTCCATGTTCACCTCATATTAATGGATGATTCCAAGAATCTGTGTGTTCCTCATTATTTATCACTGCCTTTAGGGATAAGTCTCCTCGTCTCCTTGGCCTACTTGACCTCGTTGCCTCCTGGTTTCAGCGTCTTATAACCATGCCCCTGGCTTTGTCCATGGATTATTTATCTCAGCTCCATGTCTTCTCAGCCCCTTCGTTTCGTAGTATCATTCCAGTTATCCTCTATGCAGGCTACCATCCATTTTTGGGCTATTTTGTAAGCACTATGTTTAGCAAACTAGTCTGTTGTTTAAATATCCCAATGTTTACACTGAGCTCTGAGGCAAAGGGGATTTTTACATTTATCACACAGCTCTGGAACTCTTTCCCTGATAAAATTCTGACAGACAAATACCTAATTCAAAGATCTCAACTTGTCTTTGTTGTGTTTCATGTCAGATAGTGTGCAGTTTGTTTTTATTGTTTTTGTTCAGTGTTTTAGTGAGCTTTGTTGTTTTTAGTGGTACTTTATGAAGGAAGACGTATGGAAGGATGGACGGACTGAAATCCGTCAAGGCATCTTACAGCTAAATCAAGGAAGCTCACTGAAATAAGTCCACCCCTCACCTTGTTTAGACCACAAAACAATTTGAGGTTGATTCAGAAAAAGGAGTATGGTCAACAAAAGGAGTCAAGTGCACATGCAAATGATAGATGTATTAATGCTTCCAGCATTTCTACACAGTTTGAAGTGGTGGGGGTCAGTCTGTTAGTGCTCAGACCATTCACTGCACACTTCATCAAATTGGTTTGTGTCCCAGAAAAAAGAAACTTCTCATCCCATAAACAAGCTTTTGTAAAAACGATGAACAACGGGCAGTTAACATTGGTCAAGCATTGTGGTGGGATTGTCATGGTCTGGGGTTGCAAGAGTGCGGTTGGCACTGGGGAGCTACAGTTCTATGACCATCTGATGCAACAGACCCTTTTATGAATAGGCTTTCAAGACCTAACTATATTGAGTATATGTGGTTAACCCTCAAACAAAAAGTGCAGGGTTTCTAACATGCAACAAATCTCCAATAGATTCGAGGATTCCCGTAGCAGTCTGTGAAGCTTGGGAGAATTGCATGTCCAGAAGGTTTAAGGCAATGCAGCAAAATAATTATGAGTATATGACATTTTGGACATTTTCTGTTAGGAGTGTCTTCATTTTCGCTGCCAGAGGATTAGCTATTAAAGGTGTCACAAAATGATGTAGTAAAAATGTACAATAAATGTGAAATTCTGTGAGATACTGAAATATCCAAACATAGATGCACACATACTGATCAATAGACAATCAGAAGTAAGCACTTAATATAATTTTGCCTTAACCTTTTCCCAGATTTGGAGCCCTCATATTATTGTCCCAGCACAAATAGCCAAATCTTAGGTCAGCATCTCACTAGTGCTGAAGATAAACAGATGGAGGGATGAATGATCAATCACACACACTATGGATTTCTCTGGCAGCACAATTTGTGAAGGTAATGAATGTGTCAGCACAGTCAGGTCATTGTATGATGTTCTCAATCTCTGCCGCCAGGGTCACCAGCGGTGGTCCGACCAGCTGCTTGCCTGAGGGGGAAGTGATGCTTCACTGCTCCCTGTCACAGATGCTATGAACACTGAAACTCCAGGCAGAATCTCCATCTCTCTAGCAAAGCGGAGTTCCTTCTGTGGGGTCTCACCAGGCCCCTAAGAGGAATGGCATTGGTGGTCTATCACCTGCCCCCTTTTTCTCTAGGGTTTTTTTTTACTTCTCTTTGCATTAATAATAAATCAAGCTAATGACTTCCGATGCTACGCATGTTTGAACAGCAATGTGGTTAATCAGTGTTTCAAAACCCATCCAGTGGATTTGTGGCCATCACCCCGAATCAAAACACCTTCTAAATCTGTTCTCAGAGCAGTGTCACAGATCACTTTGAATAGCTCTTGTCCATGACATCATCCATCCAGTAGATATGACTCGGGCCCATTGGGATTTTATCTAAGATAGCCATTGATTCCACATCAAGTAGCAAAGTCAATGGTGTCTCCTAAATGATTTTGGTGCTTTTGGTTGTAAAGAGATCATTTATTCACAAGTGACTTAGCCAAGACATAGCAGAGAAGGCGAGGAGTAAATTAGGAGTAAAAACCCAGTTTGCAGATATATTACCACGTCATTTTACGTTTGAAACGCTGCCTGGTTAAACTGTCTTTTCTCAAAACGTTAGAGATGACAGTGGACTTCAGGAGGAACCCCCCTGCTCTTACCCCACTCAACCTCATGGACAGTTCAGTTACAACAGTGGAGTCATTCAGGTTCCTGGGCATCATCATCTCCCAGGACCTGAAGTGGGTCACTCACATTGACTCCATTGTGAAAAAGGCCCAGCAGTGGTTGTACTTCCTTCGTCAGCTGAGGAAGTTCAACCTGGATCTGCTAAAACAATTCTATACTGCTATCATCGAATCCATCCTCTGCTCCTCCATAACTGTCTGGTTCAGCTCATCCACAAAATCTGACCTCAGAAGACTGCAGAGGGTAGTCAGGTCTGCTGAGTGCACCTTTGGCACAACCCTCCCCAATCTCCAAGAACTGTACCTATCCAGAGTGAGGAAAAGGGCCAAGAAAATCCCTCTGGACCCCTCACACCCAGCCCACTCCCTCTTTGAACTGTTGCCATCCGGTCGTCGATTTAGAGTTCTGAACACCAGAACGACCAGGCACAGGAACAGTTTCTCAGGCAGTACAGGTCATTAACAACTAAAAATGTTCCTGCACATACCACTCTGCACCAATTTTTGTACTGCTGACTGATATTCAGTCCACTTTTCCACATATTTCCATTTCCACTTGCACTACTTAATGTATAATTTATATTATGTCTATTTTTTATTTTTATACTGTGTTATTGACTGTGTAAAACTGTGTTATACAATTTATACTGTAAATTTAGAATGTCTATTTTGTACATTTGATTTTATATTTTATTTTTTATTACCTTTATCTTGTCTTGGCTTGTGAATCTGTGTCACTGTAGTGCCTCTGCACAAAAACACATTCCTCGTATGTGCAAACTTACCTGGCAATAAAACTCATTCTGATTCTTTACACATTTGTTGCTTTTTGTATACAGTCCACTCAGTTCCACTTTGTTAGAGCGACCGAGTCGATAAAGTGGACCTTATAAACGCTATTACTTCTCTTTCACCCAGGAGGCTGTTCTTTGCTGATGCACTAATAGGTCACTGGAGTGTCATTCCATGAAAAGAAGTTTGGTCAGGAGAGGATGGTTGCTATGGAAGTGGGCCAGGTAAAAGAGGGAAGGGCCACCACTGATTGCATGAAATCGAGAGGCCCTGATGAGAAGAAAAAAGCACTACACAATCAACAGCAGAACACATAGCACTTACAGAGAGTGAAAGAAATGACAGGCTGGGGATTACTGTGGCAAGAAAAGTATGTGAACCTTTTGGAATTTCATTGTTTTCTGAATAAATTTGTCATAGAATGTGATCTGATCTTCATCCAAGGGTATTGGCTTAGAAAATCTGGATTTCTCTGGCTTCAGAAAAACTAAATATGCCTTTCTTAGTGACCTCAATGTATGCTAAGGGTTTACTTACTTCCGCACACAGCACACATTGTTTAGCCAATTTTCAATAGTTTTGAGCTAACATTTGAAAGCACATTAAGATCAGATCATATTTTACAACAGAATTTTTATAGAAAACTTATAGAAAATGAACATGAAATATAGAAAATGAAATCCCAGATTCACAGGCATTTTCATGCCACTGTATATAAATTATAAAAAGCCACAAATATAAAATGTGGCTAATTGGAAAATTCTTATTTGTTTTATTAGCATTTTACCTAATACTAAAACAGGCCAGACCCGATGTAACAATAAAGCCAGTATTTTAAAATAGTTTCGTAAATCTACAAACAACTTTATTGGTACAATTCCTGTAAAAAAAAAGGTAACTAAATACACACACACTTTAGGATGACCAAAACAACAACACCCCTTCACTGGAACAACACTCAGCGCTGTTTGTCTGAAAAACCAGGAAGTCATTCACAGGACTGTGTCTGGACAACAGTGAACCCATGATGAACAGGAGCAGTGGACAGGTGAGTAGATGAATATTGGAGAATCCAGATGGTAGAGACCGATCATGGAGTCAGGGGGGGGTGAACAGTAGGTCGGACAATCCTGGTGGATATGGGACGTGGCTTTTAACTGCTGGAGGTGACTTGGGAATGAGCTCTGATTGGCTACTGGGTTCATCTGGGTGATTCTTTGAAGATGTGCTCATTAGAGTGAAATTGACTTTGTGTGATCCCTGACTATGATGAACTTTATTTATACCCACTTCGAAGCACAGTTAGTTGCCACAAAGTGTGCACAAAACCGATAAAACTGTCTGTATGTAAAACATTTAATGCCACCTTCTCCAACGTGATTGCCATTGCTACCATGCTAGATTCTGCTCTTTTTGAAGATGAAGGATAAAGAACAATATGCTCAATGCCAGAAATCCACGCCTCAATCCCAAGCGAGCAACACGAGGGAAATTATTAATGTAGGAATAAGATGCAGCCCATGCAGGTTAGTATCATGATACTAGTATAACTGACAGGAATAAGGACTATGGATGTTTTGTTTTAGTTTAATAATAAATTAACAAATAATATATAAATATATGCTTTTTACTGTAAAAATAGCTCAATAAAAGTAGAACTGCCCCATGCTGTGTGCTCTGCGAATAACATCTGTGTTTAATTACTTAAGCCTCCAAAGAAACAAAGGTTAAAGCCCTCACCGGCCTCCTCATGTCTCACTATTGATTTAATTAGAGAGGTGCAGGCAGGTTTAAATTAGAAAACAGTTGCATCAAAATCTCTCTAATACCTTGAAAGCAAAAAAGAAAAATAAGCTATATGCTGGAAAAAATTCCCAGTTCTGACAGACTTCTCATCAGTGAGCAAAGCGTTAGCATCAGCTCCAGACAAGATGTCTCCAAATGCGCCAAT
This sequence comes from Danionella cerebrum, assembly GCA_007224835.1. NCBI lineage: Eukaryota > Metazoa > Chordata > Actinopteri > Cypriniformes > Danionidae > Danionella > Danionella cerebrum. Next base: position 16,200 of record SRMA01026395.1, read on the forward strand.
CAAAGTAAAAGCAAACCCTTGTGCACTCCAAAAATAGTCTGTCTTTATCCTGCTCTGATTTGTAATACAGATTTTTGAGTGTTCTTGTCGCCTTGCTGAATGTCTGGCAGAGACTTCACAGAGACCTGTCAGGAAGAGAAATCGTCAATGGAGAAGGCATCCTCGAATTGGTGGTTGGTGAAGCGCTGTTTACCACGTTGAAACAGATGCAGCTTTTGGAAATGGAAATCGGCTGCCTAACCACCTGTGCAGCTCTAGCTTGATGAATGGAGTGAATAATGTTTCAGATCATATGACAGGGAAGCCTCCGGCACACCAAGTATTAAGTGCAGTTGTGGGCCGACAGGGCCTGCAAGGCCTTCCCTGCTGGCCCAAACATCAGAAGAATGGATAAACATCATTAATCTACATTCCAAAATGTATTTTATAAAATATATCAATTTAGTTTCCAGTCCAGTTCTAGGCCTTCCAGTTAGAAGGTTGTCGGTTCGAGGCTCGCCGGTTACCTTCCTGCAAGGAGTTTGCATGTTCTCCCTGTGCTTGTGTGGGTTTCCTCCGGGTACTCCGGTTTCCCCCACAATCCCCAAAACATGGGGTTAGGTTAATTGACTAATCTAAATTCCCCTTAGGTGTGAATGTGTAAGTGAATGTTGCACTGCGATGGACTGGCGACCTTTCCAGGGTGTACCCCCGCCTCTCGCCCAATGTGTGCTGGAGATCCGGCAGACCCCCGTGACCCTGAAAGGGAATAAGTGGGTATAATGAATGAATGAATGAGTTTCAACAGTCCAATCTCTTCCTTTCATTGTGTTTCTATTTGCTGCATTGTCAGATTTCAGCCTCTATTAGCTACTAATCATCCCAGGGCCTTTAGTGTCATTATTGATGGCCTTATTGATAGCATTAACTGTATGGCTCCAGATCTGTTTTTTTTTTTTTTTCAATTATGTTCACATTTGATAAATCTAAGTGTATTTTTAGGATCAGCAGCTTCTCACCAGTGCTTTGGCAGGTACAGAATTGATCTCATGCCCACAAAAAATTTATCCAGGTGTATCAGATTTTTCCAATCAGCCCATCAAAGTTTGACCCAGAATTTGTTTAAATTGTTCATGCATTTAATACCTTACGGTATTTACTACTTTGATGCAGGTATTCCAATAGCTTTTTCCGGGTATTCCAATTGGTATTCCAAATTAATTCCATTAATTTCACCTTTTTTCATTGTGACGAGCCATTTCCAGAAGTTACATCAGCTGTGGCTCTTAAACGCGAGAGCAGCCTGTGAGAAGAGAGTAACACCGTTCAGTGGATGCCGAGAGAGCCACTGGGAGCCGAAGGAGCCCTGAAGGTGCCAACCAACCTGGTCTAGAGTGTTGCTGCGGGGCCAGCTGAGTCACTGGGCTTGGCTGGTTTCCTATACCCCAGAAGAATCATATTCCGACAAGAAGTTGATTACAGGGCGCATGTATGCGGCCAGCCTGGAGCATAGCGGATTACCATCACAGCGAGATCCGGAGTACTCCCAGCACACTACCCAGAGCCGTACTCACCTAAACTGCTCACCAGCATCCCAGAAAGAGCGCTGAGGGACTGATGTGATGCGCCATTTTTAATAAAATCACCCAGTGAACAGTGCCGGTGTATCCCTGTCTGTCTCGCCACCCACTACATCCTGGATCAAACCATTTCTCATCAGCAGTTTTGAGGTTGAGTATTGTTTCCCCAGCTCCTGTTCCTCCTCCTTAGCCAGAGCCAGAAGCTGCCCTTTTCTGCCTCCTCTGCCAGATCCTTCAGTGCCTTCCTCAACTTGCCTCCAGTCATTCTCACATCCCTTAAGAGACATGTTGTTGACAGGACCTATCTTACTTCCCCTGGGTAAATAGTAGTGTTCCACCCTACCTTCCTGCACTCGGTAGCCAGCTCTGAGTATTTTGCCTTCTTGCGCTCAAAGGCACCCTCTACTTCCTCCTCTGATGGAACTGGTAGTTCGATGAGGTGTTCTACTTTTGTCTACATAGGCCATGGCATTATGTCAGGATTGTGATTTAAGATGGCAATCATTGTGGGAGCTGTGTTTTGTCAACTCTCATGTCTTATTTCTGTCCTGCCTCTTCTTAGACGAAATCTGTGTTGTTTCCTCTGGGTTGTAATTGTTTATCAGCGTTTTTACATTTTCCCAGCACCTCTGCCAGCTTCCTTAGGACTTGGTCATGGTGGCATTGCATTTCTAATATTGCTGAGAGAGTGTCCAAATATCACAGAGCATGGCCAAATTTCCTTTTTGCCCTCTTCTCTAAGTCCTTCCTTCCTCACCAACTCTGGCTGGTTCGGGTTTTCCCTTTTTGTATGCATCCCTTGCTGTCTTTTTCTTATCCCTTTCCTTTGCCCCGCAGCTGGCAAATCACGTTTTTTCATGCACTTGCATTTTCACACGGGCACCCTTTTTTTTACCTTTGTTTCTCCATCTTCTACCCCTCATGCCTGGTCCGTTTTCCCCTTAACCTTCTTCTCCCAGGTGTAACTTCCGTGGCTGCCCACATGTATTTCTCTAATCGCCTGCCCTGTGAGTCTCCCTCTCACTACTCGTATGCTGAGTCTAGCGTCCTTTCTGTTTGTATGTTTTATTGTCATCTCTTGTTCCCTTGGAACCAGTCTTAGTTTATTCAGGCTTTCACATGTGGGTCTTTTGTGTTTATTCATAATAAAATATATTATCGATCTCAGCTCATTCATTTAAGTTCTGTCACCTTCAAGAATTACAAGAGTTCAGGAACCCTAGTGACCTATTGTTGCTTAACCGATCAGGTATTGGACGGATTTTTCTATCCAGTAGAAATAGGTATAAACAAAAATACTCTTTTAAAAGTGATCCAGGTGAAGTTGCATCTTCTTTGGAACTTCTATGGAGAATGGTGCAAAAAACAGGGAGCGAAAAATGGAAAATTAACCTTTTTATTGTTGAAAATAAATGGTTCATGTTAGTCTTCTGCTGACATAGATCAATATATACATGTTAATATCAAAAAAACAAAAACTAGGGTGTTGTGACCCTTTAAGGAATGGCCAAACATGTTTGTGTTTAGACTTGGAAGGATTTATTTCTGGAAATGACGTTAAAGTAACAGTTATGGGTTGGTCCAAATCCACAGGGAACTGATTCATCCTTTAATAAAGGCCGTTTAGCCAATACTGCATTTATCTCATTTAGAAAATGAGCTTTGCTTCTGAAAGCCACGCATTGCTCTAAACTGCCCTAATGTTGCTGTGTTTCCACACTGAGGCCAACTGATTCAATTAGGGGGCAGTAGAGACACATGCCAAATTACACATTCAATGATGAATATGCACTCTCAATGCATATGAATATTCATTTCAGCCCGCTGGGTTATGCATTCACTCAGTTTCGAGCACTAAAGCATTAAATGCCATTAAGAGGAGCCTCTTTTGTTTGGCTTTAGCTGCAAAAGTGAAAGTTGCTGGAGGATATGGACTCTGGTCATTTATCATACTTTGTTGATGTAAATCAAGCTTTTGCTGCCCTGTCCAGAGGTTTTCTCATGGGAGGATGAATGCCAGCAGATCTTTTAGTGAATTCAGACCACAGGCCAGAAGTGCTTTTCACATTGAATATTGTAAAAGTATCACACTGAAAGTCAACATAAATCAAATTTCAACCCAGGCACATGTGGGGATTCATTGTATCCTGCACACTTTATGACAGTTTCAAAGTTAAATGTGTTATTTATTATTAGAAAAAAAATCCTATTGGTTCTGTTAAGTTACTGGCATTTCAGAAATGATTGATTTTGAGCCATGATTGAGGCTCATGATTTTATGTTTTTTTTTAGAAATTCATCCTAAAATCTTTTACTTTCTATATTATTTTTAAGGATTTGAGCTAAAGGAGCTGATTAGCTCACCTTTTCAGTCTGGTGACAAATGTTTAGAAATGTAGCCATTTATTTCCTGCTGTTACACATTCTCTTTCTAGCATGTGATAGAGCTTTCTTGTGTTCTCGTAGCTTGAAATCACTGCAAGTCCTCTCATCTGCAGAAGATAAAAACTAACATATGGTATGAATGTGTGATAAAACAAACCAAAAGTGGTCCTCAACATGCACAAAGAAGCTAAATCTGAGCATGTTGCTTTACTCTCAAATAACACGCAGATGCTGTATGAACCAGTGTCAACATGAACATGAAAGTTATAATACGTTTTCACTCATTTTACTGTTTTCACATGTTCACACGCCACATATTCAATTTCTCATGCACAGACATTAAAATAACACAAGTTTGAACTGGTAGCACTTTGTGTGATTCTGACACACTTTTCAGTGCTCTTTTGTAATGCTTTTCATCGCAGATTCTCCCCTTGCCCTTATGTTTGTTTTTATGGACGAATGGTCTTAACATTACAGTGGTAACCAGAGTGTAATATGTAATTAATCCAGAGAAAAATCAAGTAACGTTCCTTCAATCCTTAAATCTACACATTGTTAATGTAGTAAATGATAATAAAACAGAATACAACATGACCAAAATACGTAATATGTACACAAATGTGAAACCTTACCTTGAGTGAAGTGATGTGTCAGAGGAGGTGGAACGGGTGACAGAAAACATTACGGCACCACGTATGAAAGTTAAAGATATTTCACAAATTACTTACACCAACACGGTTTCAAGCACAAGCATAAACAGTATAGAGTGTATGAGAAGGGATGGAGAGAGACGCTTCTGTGAGCGTATCACAGGGTTTCTCTAACTTGCGCTACAGAACAGCACTTTCCACGTTATAAGTGTTATTTCTTTTAGGACACCTCGACTCTTACATATAGCATATTATGTTTTGCTTGATTTAAAACTGATTTGAAGTGTTTTAAAGCGTATCTGCAATGGGAGAACGGAGCACCAGGACCCAGAAGCGCAGCGCAACGTCAGACTTAACAAGTGGATAATAGAGCAGAACTGTTGGTGTTTTTCCTGCAAGACCTTTCATATCTCAAACATTTAATAACTTGAAGCATTCGTATCTCGAGGTACTACTGCACTCTGAAACTGAACCGTCTCCAATGGAGATGACGTGTAGATGGCATTGCCTGATACACTCGATGTCTAGTCCATGCCTGGTATCATATGACATACAAAAATTTTTTTTTTTATGTGTCAGGGTGTTATCCACCCAATTATACTATTATTTATTAGCAGCAAGGTGAATAAGCTTTGAATTTTGGAAGTATTGGTTTGATCCAGATAACAATAATGTAAGATGCTGAATGCATCAACCCTTGATCTCATGTACTTTGTTGATGATTGGAAGACACTCGAGATCCAGCTTATCAGAAGCAGAGGAGGGTGTCAGAAAAAAGTGTCTCTAAACAAATGAACAGATGTTTAGAGACTTTCCTGAAACATTGTTCAACATAAAATCAACTTGACATGCTTTTTATGCTTGTTTTGCATAGAACATGGCTAAAATAAATAAAAAAAATTAGTTTTAATTTGTATTTGATTGCAATGGTATATTATTTATTTTTAACTATAGTTGTATTTTGAAATATTTTTGTTCATAAAACAAATGAGATGTAAAGCAACACATAAGTTAACAGTTCTTTTACAAACCAGTTATTTATTCTTAGAACAGTTCCCCTATTATTAATGAAATTTCACTCTTGAGTTGCGATCAAATCATTTGGTTATAATCGTTAAAGTTATGTATTTAATTGAACAGATCAATA
>SRMA01026395.1:22106-74615 GCA_007224835.1 Danionella cerebrum
AAACACATAACTAGAAAAACTCTACAATGATAAAAATCATTGCCAAGACTTTCGAATCCTTTAAAAATGATAGTTTTTGTCTTTTTTTAAATAAAAACACAAAAAGCAAAACTCTAGAATTTAAATAATCCTTTTCAAGGAATGTGCATCATTTAAAAAGTAAGTAACTTTTACATTTTTTAAATAAAAACACAACTATAAAAACTCTAAAATGATTAAACTCTTTGACAAGACTTTGAATCCTTTAAAAACTTAAAGTTTTTGTCTTTTTTAAATAAAAATACAAAAGCAAACTCTAGAATTAAAATAATCCTTTTCAAGGAATGTGCATCATTTAAAAAATGTAAGTACTTTTACATTTTTTAAATAAAAACACAACTAGAAAAACTCTACAATGATAAAAATCATTGCCAAGACTTTGAATCCTTTAAAAATGATAGTTTTTGTCTTTTTTTAAATAAAAACACAAAAAGCAAACCTTAGAATTAAAATAATCCTTTTCAAGGAATGTGCATCATTTAAAAAAAGTAAGTAACTTTTACATTTTTTAAATAAAAACACAACTATAAAAACTCTAAAATGATTAAACTTGTTAGGGAGTTAGCCTGACGGTGGGAGGCTCGAGTGACAAAAACAACAAAAACTTTGCAGATGTAACAAAAATGTAGTTTTTTATTGGTGCAAAAATCCCAGAAAAACAAAAACTCCCCAGAAAAAACATCCAAAACAAAACGAGAAAGACACGACAATATTTATAGCTACTTGCATTTGACGACACCAACACACCATACTCCTACAACAACCCACACAAAATGGAAGTCTGGGAGCCCTTTTATGTTGCAGGCTCCGCCCCTGGATCATACCATTTCATAATTTCATGTGGTGGAAAAATTTTACTGCTATGAGCACAAACAGAGCAAAAATGAATAAAAACAGTAAAGCACATACAAACTCAAAATACACTTATTCATAACACAATTTAGACAAAACATTGCAAAACAAACAAGTTAACAGAAAAATGTTTTTGTGACCTTGATGATGTCATCATCCAAGATGGTGGAACAGTATGGCATGGTAAAGATTGAGTATAAAAAGACCGGGTTTTGAAATGAACAGGTTTGATTCTGAAAATGAAAAATGGTAAGTGAATGCAGTGTGTTTTCCAATAAATGTTGTGCAAAATGACTGTGTGAGTGTATTTATTTCAATGTATGTTTCTAAACTGAACATAAACACAAACATATAGCACACCAAACACTTCACAGATTAACATAAAACACATTCAAAATGGTCACAGTTTTATCCAACTGTGACATTTCCTCCCCCTTCCCGAGACACCCTCTGTGGTGTCCTAGAGAGGAAATCAGCTGCAGAGTTCTCAGGGCCACTCCTATAGGACACCTTAAACTGAAATGGTTGGAGGGCCAAAAACCACCGTGTAATTCGGGCATTTGTGTCCTTCATCTGGTTTAACCATATCAAGGCTCTATGATCAGTTTCTAAGTCAAATTTTCTACCTAAAAGGTAGTATTTAAAAGAGTCCAAGGCCCATTTAACTGCCAGGCACTCTTTCTCCACTGTTGAATACCGTGTTTCTCGGGGAAGAAGCTTCCTACTAATAAAAGCGATGGGTTTAAGTTGCCCTTGTTCCCCTTGCAACAGTACAGCTCCGAGACCACGTTCTGATGCATCAGTCTGCACTGTGAAAAGTTTATCAAAGTCTGGGCTTTGCAACACTGTCTCATTGCATAAAGCGTCTCTTAAGTCTATGAAGGCACTTTCACAATCAGTTGACCACTTAATGGCATTAGGCTTTGTTTTCTTGGTCAACTCAGTTAGAGCCAAAGCTCTTTTTGAAAAGTTGGGGATAAACCTTCTATACCAGCCTACCAAACCAAGAAACGCTCATACCTGCTTCTTGGTAGTTGGACGTTCTGCTTGTCTGATGGCTTCGATTTTCCCTACTTGTGGACGGATGACACCATGTCCCAGTACATACCCTAGGTAAGAAGTCTCCTCTTTGGCCATTGTACACTTGTCTGGACGGATGGTAAGTCCAGCGGACTTTATCCTTGATAGTACCTCCTCAAGATGCTTCAGGTGGTCCTGCCAGGATGTGCTGAAGATGATTATGTCATCCAGATATGCTGCAGCGAATGCCTCTGTCCCATGCAGGATCTGATTAATCATCCTCTGGAAAGTGGCAGGTGCCCCATGGAGACCAAAAGGAAGCATACAGAAGTGGTAGTGCCCAAATGGAGTTTTAAATGCGGTCAGTTCTTTACTATCTTGGGATAAAGGGACTTGCCAGTACCCTTTGCAGAGATCCAGGGTTGTAAGGAACTTTGCTTTACTTAGTTTTTCCACAAGTTCATCAACTCTAGGCATGGGGTATGGATCAAATTTGCTCACAGAGTTGAGTTTTCTGAAATCCAGGCAGAATCTGAGGGATCCATCCTTTTTTGGTACAAGAACGATGGGGTTGTTCCACTCACTGGATGATGGCTCTATAACTTCCAGTTCCTGCATTATGTTCAACTCCGGTTTCATGACTTGTAACAGTCTTTCCGGCACTCTGTAGACTGGTTGCCGAATCGGTGTAGAGTCTTTCAAATGGATGTGGTGTTGGACAAGGTTTGTTCTTCCGGGAGTGTCTAGGAACAGTTTCTCAGGGATGCAGTTTAGTAGCTGTTGCTGTTGTTCAGGTGACAGATGTTGAAGGTCCAAGTGGCAGTCTCTTTGATGAACAGGCAAGTACTGCTCTTCGGTTTCCTCCTCTTCTTCCACTTGTCTGAGCAAGAGTTCTTTCACGAGATCATGTGATAAATTTGGCTGAGCGATTCGATCATGCCACTGTTTCAGCATGTTGATATGGAAGGTCTGAAGAGGGTTTTGCCTGGATGGTATCTCAATCTCATAGGTGACTGGACTGAGTTTCCTTTTCACCTGATAGGGACCTTGCCATTTTGCCAACAGTTTGTTCTCTGATGTGGGTAACAGTAAGAGACCCTGGTCTCCTGGTTTGAACGATCTTTCTCTGGCTTTCTGGTCATACCATACTTTCTGCTTGAGTTGTGAATCTGAGATGTTCTTATGGGCCAAAGCTGAAACTTGCTGTAGCTGTTCTCTCATCTTCAGGACATAAGAGAGGAGGTTTTGCTTCCGTGGCTTGTCGTTAGCTTCCCAGCTGTCTCTCAACACATCCAAGGGGCCTCTGACATGATGTGAAAAAATCAGCTCAAATGGTGAAAACCCTGTAGCCGCCTGAGGAACTTCGCGATAAGCAAACAACAGGTAAGGTAGCCACTTGTCCCAGTCTTTGCCAGATTCTGAAACAAACTTCTTTAGCATGCTTTTCAAGGTTTGATTGAAACGTTCTACCAGTCCATCAGTCTGGGGGTGATAGGGAGTTGTTCGTACTCTCTTGATGCCTAGTAACTGATACACATGTTGCAACGTGCGACTCATGAAATTTGTACCTTGATCGGTCAACACCTCTCTAGGAATGCCTACATGTGAGAAAAAATGTACTAATGCTGCTGCAATCTGTTTGGCAGTAACTTCTCTCAGAGGGTATGCCTCAGGGTACCTGGTTGCATAATCACAGATTACTAGTATAAATCTGTTACCTTTCTGGCTTCTTTCAACCGGACCAACAATATCCACCCCTATTCTTTCAAAAGGTGTCTCTACAGCAGGAATAGGTACTAGAGGTGCAATAGCAGGTGCTCTGCCTAATGTGAGCTGACATTCTGGGCAAGATTTACAATAATCCTTGACCTCTGTATACATGCCTGGCCAATAAAACCTCTTAGATATCCTCATTAGAGTTTTCATGAACCCTAAATGGCCTGCCCATGGAATTGAATGTCCTAATTCCATAATTTTTTTACGGTATTCCTTTGGTACTAACAGCTGTGTTCCATCCTCCTCAGTTTGTCTATACAGGAGATTGTTTTTAATCAAAAACATCTCACCACACAAGGAACTCAACACTGAACCATTGCTGGCTTTTTGAAAGCACTCAGACAATGTTTGATCCTCTCTCTGTTGTTTCTCTAGATCGTTGGAAATGCCTACTTCGGTTTCTTTTATTTCAGGCTCGACCAGCTCAAACTGTGGCTGCTCTGAACTCTCCATCAGATCTGCAGCCCAATTCCTTCGTCTCATAAGTTTGTCTTCCTTTGAGACCTGTGCTTCACTTATACTCTCTTCATTGAAGAATGGCAGTTCACCAAGTGTACTCTGCACAGAATTATTGGATGCAGGGGTTACCTTTTGGGCTTGAGCTCTAGTAACCACAGCACACCAGGTTATTTCCTTTACCAGATCTGCTAAAACTGGCATATCAGTACCGAGCAACACTGGATACGGCAAATTAGTAGCAACACCAACATTCATCAAATAAGGCTGGTTATTTATTTCAATGTAAACTTCAGCAGTGGGTAACTCTGCCTTGTCCCCATGGACACAACACACTGTTACAGTGTCTTCACACCAAGAATCCCTTGCTACGTACTGTGCCTGTACTAGGGTTCTTGCACAACCTGTGTCTACTAGGGCTTTAAGTGGTTTTCCATTTAATAAAACAGTTATGGTGGGTTCTTTGCTGATCTTACCAGTTGTAGGGTTGGGTCTGGGTACATAACACAACCTAGCTGATTTAGGCTTTTTAAGCGGACATTGAGGACTAGTGTGACCTGGTTTACCACAGTTGTAACAAATGACCTCAGTAGTGGGCGTGTGAGGTGTGTCTACAGGTGCTGTAGCTTTTGGAGGTATGGGCTTTGAGTGGGTGGGATATAAGATCTGACCTTGACTATGAGAGTACGAACTTCCTCCCAACCCCTCAGACTTACCTCTTGCTTGTAGATTGCCAGCATATCTGAAGACACCAGAGAATCCTTTACGAGCCGCAACAAAGGCTTCTACCAGTTTAGCTGCTTCTTCTGCCGTGCTAGGATCTCTTTCCTTCACCCAGGTTTTAACTTCAGGGTAGAGCACTCTCATATACTGCTCCAACACAATAATCTCCATTAAGTCCTTTTTGCTGCTTTCCTCAAACTTCACCCACTTACAGAACAGATCCTTGAGACGGACATACAATTCCATGGGTGACTCTTCAGCGGGTGTGTTCAATGTTCTAAATCTCAGCCTGTAGGTTTCTGCATTGATTTCATACTTTTTGAGGATGGATTCCTTGACTTTTTTGTAGTCAGACATGTAGGCAGGTGACATGGCAACAAAAGCACTTCTTGCGTTGCCAGTGAGAAGGGGAACCAGATGAACAGCCCAATCTTCCTTCGGCCACTTGTACACCTCCGCCATTCTCTCAAAAGTGGTAAGAAAATGTTCAATATCGTCAGTGTCTTGCAATCTTGGTAATTGAGGAATCATGTCGAAAACGCGATTTGCTGACCGTTCAGTAGGGAGAGCTCCTATCCGGGCACGTTCCAGGTCCAACTGCATCTGTGTGACTTGATGTGTTAGGACCTTAAATTGTTGTTCCCGTCGAGCAGATTCTCTTTCTCTCCTCTCATCTCTGTCCTTTTGATAATGTAGGAAGGATTGAAACATTCCTGCTAATGCTGTAATTGCAGCATCACCTGTGGGGTTAGGCATGTCCTCAGGTTGCCCTGGACTTTCACACGTTGCACCTTGGGTATCCAGATCAGGGTCAGCTGGCAACTGTTCCTTCTTCCTGGGTGGCATATTGGGAACCACTCAAATATGTTCTTTTGTCACCAACTTTTAAGTTAATGTCACTCTCCCAAAAAAAATTACTTCTGACACCAAATGTTAGGGAGTTAGCCTGACGGTGGGAGGCTTGAGTGACAAAAACAACAAAAACTTCGCAGATGTAACAAAAATGTAGTTTTTTATTGGTGCAAAAATCCCAGAAAAACAAAAACTCCCCAGAAAAAACATCCAAACAAAACGAGAAAGACACAACAATATTTATAGCTACTTGCATTTGACGACACCAACACACCATACTCCTACAACAACCCACACAAAATGGAAGTCTGGGAGCCCTTTTATGTTGCAGGCTCCGCCCCTGGATCATACCATTTCATAATTTTATGTGGTGGAAAAATTTTACTGCTATGAGCACAAACAGAGCAAAAATGAATAAAAACAGTAAAGCACATACAAACTCAAAATACACTTATTCATAACACAATTTAGACAAAACATTGCAAAACAAACAAGTTAACAGAAAAATGTTTTTGTGACCTTGATGATGTCATCCAAGATGGTGGAACAGTATGGCATGGTAAAGATTGAGTATAAAAAGACCGGGTTTTGAAATGAACAGGTTTGATTCTGAAAATGAAAAATGGTAAGTGAATGCAGTGTGTTTTCCAATAAATGTTGTGCAAAATGACTGTGTGAGTGTATTTATTTCAATGTATGTTTGTAAACTGAACATAAACTCAAACATATAGCACACCAAACACTTCACAGATTAACATAACACATTCAAAATGGTCACAGTTTTATCCAACTGTGACAGTAAGCAACACATAAGTTAACAGTTCTTTTACAAACCAGTTATTTATTCTTAGAACAGTTCCCCTATTATTAATGAAATTTCACTCTTGAGTTGCGATCAAATCATTTGGTTATAATCGTTAAAGTTATGTATTTAATTGAACAGATCAATATCATTGTTAATATCAGTGGGATCACCCCCACCTCGTGCACATGCCTGTTTTTAAATGGACTAAAGTAATTCCTCATGTGATTTAATTCTTATCTGTTGGTTTAAACAAGCTTTAAGAGTCATGTCACAATCAAAAGGTAAAGCCGCTGACGTGAACGAAACACTCTGTTGTATCATGTTGAACTGAAGGATTAATTAAGCTCTGACGGATGTATTCAGGCTGAGAGCATTTGAACTGAAAATAAGAAAGGTAACTGGCAGCGAGAGAGTGTGTTTAATACACTTTCCCAGGAGTCCACTTTAGCCATCAGTTGGAGGGAGACGGGTCAACCTGCAAATCAACCTGCTTGACCTGCAATTTGCACCGGAGGAGGTTGGAAGCAATAAAAGCTTGAAAAAACCTGCTCAATGTTTCTCAGATGCTCACTCTTGTTTAATCTGCCTTTATTACAGAGGAGAGCAAGCTTTGTTAAGGAGGTTTTCAGGTTCTCAATGTCAAAGAGTGTCCTGTGGGGCTTTGCCTTCGATGTCTGTTAAAAGAGACAGATGTGAGGAGCATGAAGCTCACATCACCATGCACAGGAACTACAATGAGACAGAGGCAAACTTTAAAGTGCTGATACACTTCAGTAATCTCTAACTATCTCTGGGGTGTCAATCAAATGCTAAAGATAAATACATAGAGATGCTGAGGTGAAAGCACTAGTAGACACCTAATTTAAATCAAATCAATAGCTGGTGAGCGTTTGAATGTGCTCGGATCTGTGTCAGGTTTCAAAAAAGGGTCCATTTTACCCACATAGTGTTACATAAAGCTAAATAATTAGCAAATAGATAACAAAAGAAAAACCAATTGTGGCAAACAAATGGTGAACCTATTGGTGTTGGCATGGAAACATGTAGAGAGTAGCCAGTAGAAAATCAGAAGTCTTTTATCAGAATCACAACAAAAATTCCAGAGATAACTAATTCTTTGAAATAATGCTTTGTGTAATCCAATAAACTTTCAATTTATAATTGAAAGATTTTTGTTAAAATTAAATCTTATTCATTTTAAAATATGAATAAATATCTGAGAAAGGTGCTCTGGAGACCCCAGTGACCTCGAAAGGGGACAAGTGGGTCAGAGGATGAATGCATGAATGAATTACTAATGTATTTTAATGTATTGGCGATGACATAATCTACTTTTTGTTAATTTGCTGACTTTCCTTACTGTGTGGTCGGCGCCACTGTATTCGGGGGGAATAATAAGAGAAAAAAGCAGTGTTGCCAACCCCACAGTAAGCAGGGTCGCTATTGGCTTGCCACAAAAGTTTAATATGACATATCTTCAAGATATAGACACATCTTCAAATCATTTTTGCTTTTGTTTTCTGTTAAGAAAGTAACATATTAATCATTTTTAATCTGTGAAAAAGCTGGATTGCTTTGTGTTATTTAACAAAAGAAATGATGTGTGAGAAAGGAACCTGTAGATGTACTATTCGTGTGAAAATGTTACATTTTACAGCATTCTTTGTTATTTTTTTATCAAAAACCACAATCTTGAATTCTTTTATCTACCTCCTATGAACAAAGTGCATAATTGCAACACTTGAATCTGTGTGAGATGGTGCATAATTAACATTTAACACTCTTAAACGTATGGATAGTACACGAATTGGGACACAGCTGGAGTCTGCCTGAATGTAACGTGTGAGCTTGTACCAGTGGAAGACAGACGTTGCTATTTCATAAGAACAAGAGCCAGACATCGGTAAAAGTCTCAAAGAACCCGAGAAAGGGGTTTTACCATTTGTCCTTAGATTCGATAAAAGTTCCTAGGGAGTCTGAAAAGTCACTACATCCAGTAAGTTACCAAAACTGCAGAAAATTACTCTATTTAAAATGAGGTATTTAATTCTATTCTACAGATAAAACTGTTTTTAGATAATCCTTAGATAATAGCCTTCCTACAATCCCAATTTTGCAAAATTTGTGATACTCCAAGGCCCTGGTCATGGAACTAGTGGTAAAGTTCCACAACATGCCCCCCGAAAACCTAGGTAAGATTTCAGCCAACTTTCCAGGCCCTTCCCTAAATGCCTAATAAATGGGTAAATTGTTAAGAAGTAATTCAAAATATAGCTACCCTAAAGTATAGTGATATTAGTTGCATTAGTGACTTGGTTCTGGCAATTGGTAAACAAGCAGGTTGTACAAAACATCTTGTGGCAAAAATACAGTACTGTATCACTGTACATAGTGTACCTAACCTCTAAAGTACATAACCTCTAAATATTTCCCCCCATATGCATCATGTGTAAATACTGAGCAGCTTTTTATAGAGTGGTTCCCAATAAAAAAGTGAATGCAGAGGATGAATAAACATCACTGTTTCCCCTAATGAAAGATTTGGTTTGAGTTACTCTATGTTAGATTTTAATTGCCTTTGGCTGCTTGGGCTCCAGTTGGGAATGTTGTAGATCAGAGCTGTTCAATATCAATGATTACCTAGGCTGAATCCATGTGGCCATTAGCTGCCTGCCCTGAGCATCGATGAGGCATTTGTCTCAAGTACGGACCGTTCTTGGCGCTTAGATCTCTTGAGATTGCACTGTAAAATTGGTTACGCTTAAATAGTGTATGTGTGTGTGGTGTATACAATCTATTAACCAGTGCAGGACTCTCAGGACCAGCAAGGCATTTTCACCTGTTATTCCATAACAAAAAGTCGCCACCTAGATTTTCCTGAGCAAATAAGTACGAGCCTCCTCTTGAATAATTGCTGATTCTCCATGAGTGATTATCATTCAACTGCCAACAGTTCTTTAACCCCAACTGGTGCAATGATTTGCTACTCATTTTAACCTAAATTTATTCTTTCTTCACTACGGAGAGGTGAGAAACCCTGCTAGTATATTGTTTGACCAAGTGATTACCTTCGCATACGATGAGTCTATTTTTTTCCCGTGGAAGAATTTGAGCTGTGAGTAGTTGTCATCCATGTGTGCTCTTATCTATGGAAGCAGATTGTTTTTCTTATAAAGTAATGATGATGCTGACAGAATTGCAGTAGGCAACACAATTGAGTAAAATTTTCAAGTTTGATAAAACAAACAAACAAACAAACAAACAAACAAACAAACACATTTTCTTTAAACATAAACATTACTTTTATTTTTTTAATGACTGCTTGTTTTAAGGAGGTTTTGTTTAGCTCCATCATTGTTCAATGTAAAAGGAAAAGACAAAGATGATACTTTTAACTTGTTAGTTTTTTTTTCAATGAACCCTTGTTTATCGCGGGAGTTACATTCCAAAAATAACCCGCTTGTTTCAATAAATAGAAAACAAAAAGTTTTGTTTGCGTTTAATTCAATTAATATTACACAAATTTTAATTGAATATTCCAAATTCCCCTTATGTGTGAATGTGTGAGTGTGTGTTGCCCGGCAATGGACTGGCGACCTGTCCAGGGTGTACCCCCGCCTCTCCCCCAATGTGCGCTGGACATAGGCACTAGCAGACCCTCATGATCCCATAATGGGAATAAACGGGTTGGAAAATGAGTGAATGAATGAATGAATTATGGAAATTAATATGGACATGAGCTTGACATGTTGGAAAATTGGCAAAATAAAAATGTCACAGTCTGTATCTTGGTCCCTATCTCTCTGTCTGTCTCTCTATCTCTCTCTCTCCAGCTTTAGTTATTTTCTCTGTGTTTCTTGTCCTTGGATTGTGTGCTTTGTTAGCTTCTCTGACGAGAAGACGTTAATCTAAATGTCGGAGAGCTTGCTCTCAATAAGAGGATTCCTCTCAAATGTTTTTCTTTCCAGATGTTACAGTTCCTTGTTTTTTCTCTGTTTGTGCAGCTTTGTGATGTGTTTCACTTTTAGACCACAGTCCCTTAGCCTATCAGGATTCAGAACACAATGCACTGTAAAAAAAATATATAAAAAATGCAAAACACTGAAGATGCAAAGGATGAAGAGCAATACAGCGAGAGTTCACAGTATTTTCGAAAATGTACCGAACCGTGACACCGGTGTTTTATCAAAACGAACTGAGAGTGCCGTTAACCCCCTAATGTTAATGGACGGATTGCTTTGCGTCTCTGTGAGTTTACGGATTGTTTACACAACTCCTCTATTTTTTTACATGCTGCAAGTATGACAGACTGGAAAAGATGCACATAAATTATAAACACACTTCAACACATTATACATTACTATACAAACGCCTCTTTGTGTATAGTAGTTCCCCATGCAGTTCCCAAAATGAACTAGAATTGCTAGTGTGGGTTTGTCCCCCAGGTGCTCCTGTTTTCCTACACATCGAAAACATCAACCCTAGGCTAATTAAATGATTTTCAAAAATATCATTATTAAACCCTTAAACATATTTTAAAAACTGTTTATTTGGCCTCTGCCAAACTACTTATAGCTATATACCAGAACTATTCTATATTAGGCTCCTCTGTCTGTGAAGCTGCTTTGAAACATCTGCATAAAAGCCCTATATAAAAACATTTGACTTGACATAAACTATGACAAAATGTGTTTACTTAGCCTAATGTGAGCAAGTAAATAACTAAAAACAAACTTCACTGTTTTAAAAGGTCAAACAGTAGTGTAAGCAATTCCTTTGGACAGCTTTTGCTTTTAGAAAGAACTTAAATTATTTAAAACATCGAAAAACAGCTCAAATAAATACATATAATTAAATGAATGAAAACGAACAACTTTTGTTTACTAATTGTAGAATATGCATCGCATTGTAGCCGCTAAGAAGTTTTAGCAAACCTTGAAACCATGAGGAAATAAACTAATGACAGTTCCTGAAATATTATCATCATATCCTTTAATCATTTTCATTTAAGGTTCAACCATATTTCAGGTAAGTGAGACTTGCTTATATTTGCCAGAGTTTCATTGGTTCATTGTGTTGAGCATGCGTTTCTAAGTTTTAAAGTAACTTCCCGGTACTGAATACCGCCATATGTCTAGTCAATACCTATAGATACCTTAATGCTTATCAGATAGCCCTGCTGTAACAAAAGTTACACATTTCTTCTCTGAACAGTTTAGATAAATAAGACGCAAATGTCCCAAAAACTTAGAACCAAATGTGGTGATCGAAAGCAATTTAATATGAAGTTTAATTATAGGTTTCTGTAATGGGTACGCTCATTAGTCCTGTAAGCTTATTTAAAAAACTACACGATCAATGAGGTTAAATCTATTCAAAGGTCTTAACCTGCAACTCAAAAGTCAGCTCTTAATGTTATTTTTCCTGAAAGTCTTGAAGACCTGGAGAATGTGGATCCCACAAATCAAACAATCCACTTGATTGTATCCTTAAAGAAAATTGATTTTTGACCCTCATGTCACTGGCTTCCAATGATTAAACCTTAAAATCTTCCATCCTTCTGAAGAGAACAGGAGGGAAGCAAGCATCACAAACAGATCACTCTCTGCATTCTGAGGCTTTCTACTCACCTAAACAGATGGCACTAATGAAACAGTTGGTATTTTTTGTGAGATGCTGAAGTTGCATCAAGTGACGACATTGAGAATGTACACTTGGAGCTTGACTGTGCTTTTAAATGGATTCAGACTGCTGTGCTGTACTCAATTAATCATGTCTAAAAACCTACGAGATGATGATGAGTCAAGACAAAGCATTCACAAGTGTGGCGTAGAGAAGAAAAGCATATTTATTAAATAATAATTATTAAAAAAGAAGCTTTAACATTGCTGGTCTGGTATGTTCAGTCTTGAACAGGGTCAACAACTGTTACAATTCACATGCACAGCACTCATTGACCAGATTTGTCAATGTACAAACTCCTTTCTATTGGTCAGAATAAATATGCAGGAAAATCCAACACAATATTTGCAGGTATAAATAAATAAATAAATATATATATATATATATATATATATATATATATATATATATATATCTTTTAAACGTAAGCAGTTTATTTGTAGAGATTTTTGTCGTATAGCACTAAGGAGCCTAACTGAGACTTCTAATGAACATGATCATCTGAGATTCCTAATTAGTTTGCTTTTAATTAGACAAACTGTTCTCTGGAAGGAACATCTGATGAATTACAGAGATCTCTTTTGTGATTTGTCTGGCTATTCTCTATTTCTTCAAGCTATTCATCTAGATTTCACTTACAAATAAAGTAAGTTAAAGCGATGCCACTGCCAAAGGCTCCAACAACTGGTCTCCATTTACACTTTTGGAAACCTTGATTACATAAAAGGTGAATAAGAGCACATAAAAAGCTACAGAAATAACTACTGTTGCCACTTTTTGAATTTAGCCACACTAAAGAGAAACTTGAGATTACTTTAAAATTATTATTTCTATTATTTAGAATTCATTTTTTAAATATTCAGAAAAGGTATATTTTTTTTAAATAAAATTTCACCAGCAGTCCACAACCCCTCAATTAATACATACTTTAATACAACCAACAACTTAAAACTTCAGAAGATTGAATCAATACTTGACCAGTGGTTGAACCTTATTTATTAATGAAATGGAGTGTACCAATATTACGACATATTTAATTTTAAGTAGAAAAAGTGGATTCTCCCATTAATTGGAGCCATTTAGTAGTAGCTATATTGTTTGTACAGCTAAAATTAAAAGTACATCCACCTTATTTATGTTATTTTAAATTCTGTTCATTTTATACCCATACAGCCTTTAATATCAGCTTTCATTTTGCATTAAGCAACTGTATCAAAAGCTGTAGCTCTGAGAGAAAAGCAGGCTTTTTATCCAGTCTCATCTTCAGGATCGCTGCTGGGTCTCTCCCGCTGTGGTTCAGCCGGATTTGGGAAGTCAGTAGAGTTGAACTAATCAGGGGCTGCTTGGGGGAGCACTGAGACAGACATGTGGAGGGGAAATGTGACACCTGGAAATTACACAATGTAATGGAATCAGCCAAGTGGTAAATGTAGCTTTTAAACAGGTTCTGTGTTCTCCATTAACTGTACAGACACTGATTGGTTCTGACAGTGCAGAAAGTGCTGGTCAGCATCTTCACTGACTCCAATCGCTGGCTCTGAACTTCTGAGTTACTGGTTTGCTGGAGCCCAGAGACAATTCACCTGAAGTAATGGACAAGTAAATGGAAAGTCAGGGATCAGGAATGTTTAGATCAGCCCTGTGCTGTACTTTTTTTTAAAGCTTAATAATCTGAAATATGAATGAATAATATTATAATTGTAATTAATAACATATTTTTCCACTGTATTTTAAAACTACTAATAAACTAATCTAAAGCAACTTACAAAAAAAACACTATTCTGGATTGATAACATTCTGTTGGTGCAAAAACTCTGCACAGGACCCAAATGTAAGCTACTCATATTTATTCAATACAGTTTCCATCACAGTATTCGAACGCTCCCAAGGTTGTGACGAGGACAACACGTGTTCTGCTGCGAGCAGCAGCCGGTGTAGCTTTCCTACTCCGAATCAAAGTACAGAAAAGAGCCCAAGTGCTGCATGTCTTGCCCCTGACAAGCAGCAAAAGTCTAGCCACCACAGAACGACAGGTTTTGACCCAGCTTGGCTGTCAGAGGTGAAATACTCCCCCTGGCTGTACAAGACTGATCTTGGTAAGTAAGTAAATACACACATGCATGAATGAACGAATTGATAAATAAATTGCTTAATTAATAGCTAGCTAGTTAGTTATACAATGGCATTTCCTGCTTTAAACTATCACTATGTTAAGTTGATTTTTTACTGTTGTTACTATCAGTTATCACTTTTAAAGCCTAACAGTTAATGTATTTACAGGTCAAAACAGACATTCGCAATAGGCTGCAAGGGGACCATCTTGCAGCCTGCTTGCGGATCTCAATAAATGGGCCAGAAGTTTCAGACCATCCATACCAAGATGCTCTGGAAATGTTCTTTCAGAAGCCCAGGAAGATGCACTGCAGTGACAAAAGCTGCACACTTTGTGAATAATTAACATATTAAAATAAATCTGATGTTTAGTGTTTAGTTCAGTGTACAGTCGTTTAGTTATTCTACAGTAGTTGTTCAGACATTATAATATATTGGTTTACTGCAATTAAAAGAAACATATAAACACTATTAAGTGTTTGTGTGAGTGTTTTGCCGCACCACCCATAACACCACCCCCCCCCCCAAGGCCATGATCCTAGGGGAAACACTGGACTCATTCGGTCTAATCTGCATATATCGCCCTTTCTCCACCTGGTGGCTCCTATTCTGAGTGGGGTCTTGTAATCATGTGACCGAACAGTACCCCGCGAGCGCCAGCTCATGCAGTTGATCGGATCCCGAATCTGAATCAAAGATGACGAACAGAAAGATGAGCCCTGTTTGGAGTTATTTTATTGCATCAGTCAAAAACACAACTATCTGCGATGTTTGTAAAAAACCTAGCCGTTAACAGACGAGCTATGCCTCCAACCAAAGTCATGGATTGTTTTGGTAATATTTAAAAATGTTAACAAAGAAAAAAAAAACAATTTTCAAAACCCTTATAAATTACCTCAGAGACATTATAAAAACGTCTAGGTTACATACGTAACCCGCGTTCCCTGAAGGAGGGAACGCAAACGATGTCGATGTCTCGACTATGGGTGGGGCCATCCTGAAAGTGGGTGGAGCTGAATATTTAATGGGCAAATTAATTTGCGAGCAATCAATTGATCAATCAACTGCTCTATAAGAGCAGAGCGTAGCTCTACACTCATTTTGCTTTCTTCCGAGGAGCCGAACCTACTTACCTCTACGGCACCTCAGAGCAGCGACTTGAAGTACATGGCCAAGGGAACGTCTGCGTTTCCTCCTTCAGGGAGTTCCCTTTCAGTCAAGACGCAGACGATGTCAATGTCTCGACTATAGGAACTCCCTCGAAAGGGCCATGACCAAGTCCATCCAACCAGGCCGACTCTAAGCTGTGAAGGTTAGGTATTAGTCAGGCGCCTGGTCGGGAACTCCTTCTGCCCCTTAGCCCAGACATAAGTCTATTGCGGGGTCGTTGCAGTCTGCTAAGGAGCTCTAAAGCAGAGCAACCAGAAGGAGTGTGCCCCTGATGTGGAACAGGGGCACGCGGAGGCTTGCATCGGGACCTGAAGAGGGCATCCAGCAAGCGACAAAGTGTTCCGCCGGCTATAAAAGGGGGCGGAATCGAAAAGCCATCGTTCCCCGCTCAGGTAGGGGACGGAACGGAAACGGAGTAATACAACTCATCTGAAAAGGGGCTTTGTATAGAGTACACGGATTGGGCCACCCAGATAGGGGGGGTCCACAAGTCCGGCCCGAGTTCTGTAGGGATCAGGCCCAGCGGCAAAACCTTACTACAGAACCTAGCAGAGCTGACTGCTCCGCGTCAGTCAGATGCCGAGTGGGTGGGAGGATAGAGTTCACCGATCCACCATACAGGAGACGTGAAAAAGGTTCCTTCCCGTAGGACTAGGAACCTGCAGGCGCAGCACGTTCTTGATGCGGGGGTCCTAGTGGTGCTTAGGCCCCGGATCAGAGCCCTCATTGGTATTGGAGTTGGTGATGAAGGAGCGGATGTTCGACAGACCCATGGGGATGTGCATCCATGGGTATTACCCCCTACTGTGCCAGCGGGTCACTGCCACCACTCAGGACCGCAGAAGGCACAGCGCCTAGGTCAAGGCAGTAATGCCTGATGAAGGTTTGGGGTGTCGACCAGACCGCAGCTCGACATATGTCGGCGAGTGAGACCCCCTTGGCCAGAGCCCACGAGGCGGCGATGCCGCGGGTGGAATGGGCCCTCAGCTTCGTTAGAGGGCAAGGTACATCACTCGCCTGATAAGCCAGCTGGATAGCCTCCACAATCCAATGCGCTATCCGCTGCTTCGACACAGCTTACCCCTTGCGCTGGCCGTGGTAGCATATGAGGAGCTGCTGAGAGTTACGAAACTCCCGGGTTCTGTCCAAGTAGAGCCGAAGGGCGCGCACTGGACAGAGAGTACCCTGGGCTGGGTCTGCCTCCTCCCGAGGCAAGGGCCTGCAATGTCACCGTCTGGTCCCGGAAGGGGACCGACGGGACCTTGGGGATGAATCCGGGCCTGGGTCTGATTCGCACCAGAGAATCCTCAGGGCCGAATTCCAGGCAGGTTTTGTCGGCGGACAGTGCTTGGAGATCTCCAACCCTCTTGAGCGATGCCAGAGCCAGCAAAAGCGCCGTCTTGAGGGAGAGGCCTAAGGGCCCATGGTCTAGAGTCCTCGATACCGTGAGCGGTAGAGGCTGGGGGTCCACCGTGACCGTAGGGAGAACTGGTCACGGGTGCCTGATCCCCCCCTCCCCCCCCCTGAGTGAGAAGATCGGGTTTCGGGGGGATCGGTCAGGGAGGGACTGTCACAAGCGACCAGAGTATCTAGAACCATGCTGTGTTGGGCCAACTCGGCGCAACAGGAAGCAGCTCAAGCTCGTCCTCCCTGGCCTTGCACAGCACCTGTGCTAGAAAGCTCACTGGGGTTCCAACTCAGAACCCGAGAACGAAGCCATAGCTGAAACGGTCGCATATGCAGGAGCCCTGGCGGAGTCACCATGGTTGCGGCTGACATATGCCCCAGGAGCCTCTGAATCCCTTCAGTTTGACCGTCCGTTGAGTTGACGCAGCTGTAAGAGCGGACAGCAAGGCTCGGGTGCGCTCTGCCCTAAGTCGCACCCTAGTGTTCTCGGAGTTCAGCTCCAAACCGAGAAAAACAGTCGCCTGGACCGAAGTAAGACGACTTTTTTCTCAGTTAACCTGAAACCCTAGTGGCTGAGGTGCATGAGCACTCAGTCCCTCTGTATGATCAACTGGTCCCTGGACTAGGCTGGCACCAGCCAGGGGTCCAGGTAATCCAGGATACGGATGCCTGCCCGGCGTAGCGGGGCGAGGGCAGCCCGGAGCACCTTAGTAAGGTGCGTGGGGAGAGGGCAGGCCGAAGGGCAGGACCTGGTACGAGTAGGCTTGGCCTTCGTAACAGAGCCTGAGGAAGGGTCTGTGATGCTTGCTCTAGCCACATGAAGTACGCGTTTTTCAGGTCTAAGGTGGCGAACCAATCCCCAGGACGAACGCACGGCAGAAACCTGCGGATCGTTAACACGGAATCGGAGCTGGGCCAGGCCCCGATTCAGACGTTTCAGATCCAGGATTGGTCGCAACCCGCCAGATATTATGGGGACCAGAAAGTAACGGCTGACGAAGCCTCTTTCTGCATCGGCTGTAGGGGCCGGCTCGACTGCACCTTTGTTCAAAGGGGCAGTGATCTCCTCTCGCAGGAGTGAGGCGCCTGACCAGAGGACAGGGGTCTCTAAAACGCCTCGAAAAAAGCTGTCAGTGGTCCTGCGACGGACGTGCTGATGAAACCTCTGGCGGGGCAGCAAGGATGCGGGCTCAGTGGCGGAATCACTAGGGCAGGGCCCTGAGGACAAGTCTGTGGTGTATAGGGGGCCGGGGCCGCCGAATCCACTGACTGGGCCTGCGGAGCTCGTGCCTGTGTCGGGGCACTCGTCAATAGCTGAGGAGGGTGTGTCCCCGACGGGTAGGCTGATGAGTCCGTTATACTCAGGAAGGGAGTTAGATCTTTCTAGCGCGGTAGGTGCCGCTATCCCGAAGGACGGCAGCGAGGTGCGTGTGGTGGCCTCCCCTCCTCCAGGGGAGTCGGGTTAAAGAATAGACCCTGAAAGATCTCACATCTTCCTGAGCTGTCAGCCTCAGGGGCGCTTCTTACGGGAAGAAGCCCTCGTCTGCTTCCGAGAACCCTCTGGGGATTGCGACTTTCGTCCTGCAGTGGTCCTCCTCTAGCTCCTGGCCGGAGGTTTAGACCATGGCAGGGGGCGCTCTCTTTGGCGCCTGGCAGACGGAGAGGGCTCCATACCGAGCGATCTAGCCCGCGCTTGTCATGGCACGGAACCATCAGCTCGCCCAGACCCTCCGTCTGCTTCCTGATCGTGGAGACCTTCGACGCAAAGTCTCCACGGCGACGCCAAAGAGGCCATCTGGGAAAAAAGGAGAGTCCAGGAGCCGCGCGCGGTCCTCGGACATCATAAACCGCAGATGGCGTTCCTGGACCACAGTGTGGATATCATGCAGCCAGTGCGCTACTGATTTTGTAGCCCGAAGGGCGAAATCAGATGCAAAGCGCAAGTCTTGAACAGACTGATGGCTGCCACCACCCTGGTACATGTCACAGAGGATTTTACCGCAATGACATGAGAGTTGCAGCAGCTTAACCCCAACCGAAAAAGCTTTTGTCATCAGGACTAACAAAAAACTTCCCGGTTTTGGAAGAAATACTCGGACAAAACCAACAAGCCGCAGCTGTGCTGCTCGTGGAACCGCTGAGTGTCCCCTAGCTGCTGCAAGCCCCAGAGTGATGAAGGGAGTGGAGCTTCTAACCCTCACAGACGGGGGAGTCTTTCAGTTTTAAGCTCTTCATGCATCTCTGGGGAGAGAGGAACCAGCAAAGCGCGGGGAAGAATCCCGGTGCTTGTCGTGAACCAATCATCCCAACGCTGCAGCGCTGCATCAGGAGGCGGAGCCCCAGAGTCAATCGCCGAGGCGGTTTAGAGTGCATCCTGGCAACTTCTGTTGGTGGATTGCTTGTTTTGCATGGAAATACCTGTAAAACAATAACATAAAAATCTATGTAACTTTTATAATGTCAGAAGTTTATATCTCAGAAAAAAAGTTTTTTAAACCTGGTGTACTTCAATTGGCTGGATGTACCTTGTGAAGTGAAAACTAAATGTTATTCTTTGAAAGATTTATTTCATTTTCAACTGATTTTCAGTGTTTTGATAGAGTGTGCTGAAAAATGAAGAGTTAGTATTTATTTGACATAATGTGTTCTTGAGAAGTAATTCATCAAATTTGGCTAATTGTGTTTAGAAGGCTTGTTAGCGATTGAAAAAAACTGTGATATTTGTTACAACACTTTCATGGTTGTTTCATGTTAAATTTTCCTTTGTTTTTTTTAAAGAATATTTTTTATCGGTTTGGTGATACTTGGCTTGTATTTACTTGGTATCAGATCAGTGCCAAAAACACCAGTATCGCCCAGCCTAAGCATTCTATGCCTATTTAGCAAAATCCTTTTAAGGTAAAATCCAAGATGAGAAGATTGTCCATCTAGTTTTAAATTATGTCTTGTGTACCGTCACATAATAAGATATTTATTGATTTACCATTACAGCTCGATACCGGGTTTTTATAATAGAAATAAATATTAGCTTTTCGCACCTTGCTTCACTGTATCCTAGCTTTTTATTGTCAGAATTGCAATCTTGCACTAAATGGCCACTTTAGAATTTAGATTGCTAAACATCACTTGCAGTCAACAATGCAGTTAACTATTTCAAGTGGCATAGTAGTGGTGTTGGTTGTTCTTCAACCAGAAGGTTGGCGCTTTGGTCCCAGCTTGGTCCATTCTGCCGTAGCCTTGGGAAAGCCACTTTAGTCACATTCAGTGAAAGAATAATGCTCTGTAAAGTGTTTTTCGCGCGTCTGGAAAAGCGTTATATAAATTTAAGGCATTATTGTTATAAAATGGATTCGATGTTAAAAGACCAAATATTTGTCTGAACAACTAAACATGCAAATTCATTGCAGCATTTCAAATTTCAGTGGCCTACAACTAAACTCTGTGAGCATTTATTCATCTAATTTCTTTGAGCAGCCATTCAAATAGCCGCATTTCAAACTGGACACCTCTGACACTTCAAGTAATTTAATTTCCCTGACATTAGGAAAACATATGCTACAGGAGGGAACCCTGCAAAAGGGATGAGGCGAGTTAAGACCTCTCAAAGAGGTGTTCACAATCTCCATTGCAAATGAGCAAGGATGACAGTTGGCTGTGAGGCAGCTTATGCATATCAAATGAACAAATAACAAAAGCTTTACTGTGATAGTTGCTAAATGTTACTTGATCACTGATTCAATAGTGATCTTACTTTCTAGAAAGCCCTTTGCTCTATAAAGATGGAATGCTAATGTTAAAATAATTCATGTTTGCAATAGTTACTTATCCTGAGGTACTCTTGTAGCTCAACAGTAACATAATGGACTTAAACTATTTCTAAATTCTACAAATCAGCTACTTTATTAAAGCACAATCTAAAAGCCAACAAGAACCTTGCTTTTTAGCATTTAGATCAGGTCATTAATGTTAGCAGACATCAGCGTTCTGTATGGTTGCCCAGTCTTCTGAAGAGAAATGGCAATCAACGTTCAAACACCATTGAACCTGTGAATATGTTAGGAGTCATTGTCCTGCTGCAGAATAGATACAATTATAGGCCTCCCTGATGCTATCACATGATGGATACGTAAAGATACTTCATTGGTCCCCAGAGGGAATGTTGTCAGAATCATTAACACTAGAAGTCACAAGGTTTGGAGCTGGTCAGTCAAGTTCTGTGCTTGCCCCACACAATTAACAAGCAACCATTCCTTCACACCTACTTCCCTGCAGGGAACCTCATTTACACATAAAAAGGGGCTAAACGAGACAAGGGTTGGCCATTTTAGCATCCCCTTGGCAAAGAGAGGCCTTAAAACGTCTGGAAGTGCTAGTGTTAATCCTGACCAATTCTCCAACTTCATTTACAGAAATGCAGCCCCAAATGTTCAAAAAACCTCCACCATACTTCACTGTTTCTTTTTAACACTCAATCAGCCTGTCAACAAACAAACTCCCCTACAGACAAATGACTCACATCTTGACTCATCAGTTCAGAGCAGCTGCCGCCATTTATCTGCACCCGAGTTCCTATCACTTCACACTTGAGTCAATTAGCCTTGTTACCACATTTGGGTGTTGTCTGCCACTCTTTATCTCCTCAATGTTGAATTATATGTTTTGTCAAATTTAATGAAACATCCAAAAATTACTGCTTTTGAAAGTGTTATGCAGTCTTAAATGTTTCATTTATACTTACGTCTCCGTAAACCAGCAATTTAAATTTTTTCTTTCTTTCTTTCCTTTTTTTTTTTGACCAATTCAAGCATCATTTGTAATTTTCCACAATGGAGAGGGCCCTGGTACTGCAAAACAATTGTTTACATTACATTTACATTTATGTATTTAGCAGGTGCTTTTATCCAAAGCAACTTGCATTGGGATTAAACATCAAGCAGTTTGGTACAAAGTGGATTGATCAGAAGACATACACATAGAACACTTTCAAGCTAGTACAGAAAATGAA
This sequence comes from Danionella cerebrum, assembly GCA_007224835.1. NCBI lineage: Eukaryota > Metazoa > Chordata > Actinopteri > Cypriniformes > Danionidae > Danionella > Danionella cerebrum. The sequence goes on from SRMA01026395.1 coordinate 44,006, forward strand.
TTGAAATCAGTGCTCCAGAGGGTTTTTTTTAAGTTAAGTTAGTAAGTGCTCTCGAAAGAGTTTTTAATTGCTTTTTGAAGTTGTAAAGAGATTCAGCTTTCCATAATGGGACGGCAATGGAATTGGAATTGACGGCAATAGTGACCTTACAGCCACTGCACTTAAAAAGACAAGCCAATCCCAGCTCTCACTAGTGCAGTGACCCTGAATGGGATCCTAAGAACTGCTATTGTTTGTCTGTTGTTTGAAAGGAGAACAATAAGACAAAATAGCTAATTATGTTTTTATTAGCTAATATTTTTGTTTTTCTCTGGTACCAGTGTGTGTGACACACAAAATAGAGAGTGGGCAAGAGAGAGAGAGAGAGAGAGAGAGAGAGACCTGAGGTGACACAAACCTTCCAGGATCATTTATGATTTGAAAATAACATTTGACACAATATTTAGATATGCTTAATTGGCGTTAACCATAAACAGAATTATTACAACAAATTAAATGTCGCATTAATATGTTGATTTTAAAGAAAGTTCCAAAATGGTGCATAATATTGTCTTAAACCCAAATCAGCACCTGTAAGTTATCAAAAAAACATATAAAAGCCATTTAATTATTTTAAAAACAAATGTTGATCTTTTAATACAATGAACCGTCTGATCAATGAATGGACAAAAAGAATCAATTTTGTTGCTATGCTGGCATCTTTTGGTGGAAATCTTCTGCTCCTAAAAGGGGCATTAAAACAAAGTGAGCTGTGATTGATTTTATTACATGTCCACCAGACAAATCTTCCTGTCAATGTTGGTGGTTCTTTGACCAGATAAGTTATTTTATGGACTCAACCTTATTCCATTTAGTCAGTGGTCTGTCTGTATGCGACTAACATTCCCATTAATCTTGATGGCAGTTATTCTGCCATCACCCAAATCCTTCAAAGGTCTGAAAATAGCTTTACAGCTATCATTTTTATTGTCTGCCTCAATCGTTATACCTGATAGGGATCAAATATCACCTGCTTAAAGGTATAATCTAACCAATAGTGGGATGCCTGTTTGAACTTTAACAGCATCTTTCAAAGTATTGGCATGCTTTCGTCTTCAGCAAGACAGTCACAAGGGTTTAGATGACAGACATCATTAAAATGAAGGTGAAATTGTCATTATTGTTTCATCCCTACAACTCCGCTTGAAATTTAACTATTCCATGTGTGCAAACGTCAATGCAACTTAATAAGGCTTTGAACACTGAAACAAACATGACAAAGACAACCTGAGAGGAAAAAAATGCTGCTCATAAATCCATGCAGAAATAGCAAATACTGTGGGAATACAAGGGTTCAACAACATGCCACAATCAATAAAAGGAGCTGTGCTACAGACAACACAGCCAATTTCCTGGACGATAATAGAAATCTCAAATGGATCTCTAAATAATGTCTTACAAATTATTTTAAAGTGTACACACAAAATGCAGGATTAATATATTGTCATGATGCCTGGACTATGAGACAGACAAACTGTAACAGATGGGAAGATGAGGAGATGAGTGAAACTTAATCCACAAACAGAATACATTCCAAATAAATTATTAAAACAAATATCAAGGAATTGACAACAAAACCACTGAGCTGGATGTAGGAAATGACTTACCGTGAACACGGAAGAGTGTGTACATATTTCACCGTTCCCCTCCTTTCTGCAATTTTTATACTGTGTCTACTTCTCTCCTCATGTCACTCTCTATTTCTCTCTCTCTGCTCCTGCCCCTCCCTTCCTGTGTCTCTCCCGATTGACTGCACACCTGTTTCTGATTCTGTAGGCTGATTTCTTTTCCTTTTATTCTCTTGGTTTCTTGAGTCTCTTGACTACACTTCTATAGAAAACTTTTGTCTGTTTCTCCTAATTTTAGGATATTTTAGGAGATATGTCTGGTTTTATCTTGTTGTGTTTTGTAAGCACTGACTCTGTTAAAATTTGTTTTGTGTTCCTAGTTTGGGACTTAGTTAGTACTTCCTTTATTGGGTAGTTTATTAGTTAGTTTTGGTTTTCCCCCTCAAGGGTTTTTGGTTTTCCCCTTTACTGTAATTTTTATGTCCATCTCTTGCAAATTTGTTATTTTTACCCAATCACCCCACTTTATGACACATAAAGTCCTCATTTTTACTTTCATATCAGGAAATCCCATGTGCGGATGTGCACCCTCTCTCTATTTGTCATACCTGCACTTGTATCAGGCCTCAAATTGCCTCCAACGGCTCAATGACACATAGCTATGTCACATTGTCCACTTTTTTAAAGTCATTCATACGGACGACATAATCTAGCCACAGGGGTTTCAAGCCAGTGACTTCTGTGCTGGTCCCAAGCCCAGATAATCACAGTGGTACCTCGAGATACAAATGCTTTGAGTTACGAGATGTTCGAGATATGAGAAAGGTCCCACAAGAAATTTTTAGATGCTAAGAAAAATTTGAGATACGAACAACTACAAGCAGTTCTGCTGTATTTTCCGCTTGTTTGTATGATGCCACGTAGCGCTTCCGGGTTTTTGCGCTCCTATCTCCCAGCGCTTCAAAACACTTCAACAACACAGTGAAACATTATTTATAGATTACTAATAATGTGCTATAACAAATGTTAGAGTCAAGGTGTCATAAAAGAAATAACGTTCATAACCTGGAAAGTGCTGTTCTGTAGCGCAAGTTAGAGAAACCCTGTGACACGTTCTCAGAAGCGTCTCTCCATCTGTCTGCGCTTGTGCTTGAAACCGTGTTGGTGTCAGTAATTCGTGAAATATCTTGAGAAGGTAACTTTCATACGTGGTGCCGTAATGTTTTCTGCCATCCGTTCCACCTCCTCCGACACATCGCCTCACTCTCACGTTCATATTTGTGTATATATTACGTATTTTACTTGTGTTTTATTCTGTTTTATTATCATTTATTACATTAACAATGTGAAGATCTAAGGATTGAAGAAACGTTACTTGATTTTTCTCTGGTTTTACTTTTTTTTATCAACTCATACTGTTGTGTCTGAGAGCCATTGCACGGACTAGGCATTTTACATGTAAAACTTGCTTCGACATACGAATGTCACTCTGGAACGGATTAGTTTCGTATCTCAGGGTACCATTGTAGAGAGGGTTGCGTCAGGAAGTGCAGAGATGAGGATTTTGAGGTTCAGTTTAGGAGTGACGAGGATGGACAAGATTAGGAACGAGCACATCAGAGGAACAGCTCAGGTTGGTTGTTTTGGAGACAGTTAGAGAGGCCAGGTTGAGATGGTTTGGACATGTGCAGAGGAGGGATAGTGGTTATATTGGTAGAAAGATGTTGGAGATGGAGATGCCAGGCAAGAGGTCAAGAGGAAGGCCAAAGATGAGATATATGGATGTGCTGAAAGAGGACATGAAGGTAGTTGGTGCAAGATTAGAGGATACTGAGGATAGAGTTATGTGGAAACAGATGATTCGCTGTGGCGACCCCTAAACCGGGAACAGCCGAAAGGAAAAGAAGAAGAAGAAGGCACAAATGGCTCGACAGGCAGACAGAGGGGTAGAGACAGACAGACAAAAAGCACAATACTGCACTCAGGGGATTGATGCAGACAAATAAATGCACAGTAAAATCCTAAGAGTTAAATTAACTCTACTTGGAGTATAATTGGTCCCACTCTATATAGAGTTAAACCGACTCTGAGAAAGAGTAATTTAATAATCTATTTTCTTCATGTTTTTCCAAATCTGCATGGAAAATGCAAACTAAATATTAACTATTCAGAGAGGGACCAAGTCCACTCCAGAAAGAGTAAAAACAGACAAAAATAGACTGTTTAGTTCAAATAGACTTATTTAAATAACTCTCCTTCAGAGTTGGTTTAACTGTATATAGAGTGGGACCAAATACACTCTGAGTAGAGTTAATTTAACTCTTAGGATTTTACTGTGTGGAAATGGAATAAATCGAGATGAGGAGCCACATCAAGTAGATGAGGAGAATGAAGCAACATGGATGATGAGGAAACCAGAAGGAAAGTGTTTTTCTTGATGCGAAAAAATGTTAGATGTAAACCAGCATAATAACAAAATGTTTGTGATATCTTCTTAGAAAGTTGTAATTATTATCTATTTCAGAAGGCATTTATGAATATCACATCATCACTTCTGAGAATCATAATTAGCCATTCTCAAAAACTTCCACGCTGCTCTTTCGAGACTAGTTTTCTCTCCACATAAAGGAATTCAACATCTATGCATTACCCTTTCATTTGAGAGGACAGCAGAGAAAAGAACAGGTGTGTGAATGTTTGTCTGCACTGTCTCTCTTCAGAAAGGCTGATGGTTTATGTGTTCTCTGATGACTATGTGACTGGAAAATCTATTAAAGCAAACATTTAACCAGATTCCATCTTTAATGAGGCCGTCTCTAATTTTATCACATTTCCTTTCGAAAGCATCCCTCAAGTCGCCCACGCTCAACTCTGTGCCGGCTTCCCTTATCAGCAGAGACAGATGGGATTGTTGATAGTTGACAGACATGCCGATCATTGATCTCATTTTCCCCCCTCTCTTTTTATAATCTAAGGCGCTCTGGGAATCCATACTGAGTGACTAGAAGGTAGTTACAAAAGCATGCATATTTGTGTACAGCTAAACTTTGACCTTATGTTCAATGTGAAAAAGAGTAGAGTTTTATTTGAGTATTCATTGAGGTGACACATTGGATTTTCAGGTCTAATGTGTTTTTAAAATGATGTGTTAATGGTTCTTTTCAAGACGTGTCAACGCTTCTCAACTTTTGAACTATTTCCACAGCCTGAACATTCAAAAAGCTTCTGAAATATTACAATTTGCATTTTCAAGCATCTATATGAAGGTTATTACCTGCAGTTTAGCAGCAAATCGGAACTTGTGTGAGGTAATGGATGTAGTCTGAATTTCCACTTATATTCTCAGATCAAAACGCAGATTAATGAAGGTTCTCAAAAAAGTGATCCAGCAAAAGTGTCTTAGATGCTTAGACTATCACAATGAAATAGCAATTTCACTCATCATTGAATGCATGCATGTGCACAAAAGTCTGTGCATGGCTAAACGCAAGTGTGACTAGACTTAACATAAAATGGGCCTTGAGAACTGATAGAAAAACAGCATCTAAGGGAAAACCACAAATCTGTTTCAATAAATTAATCCATAGGTGGAAAACATTTGCTTTTAATGGGGACAGTAATACAAAATTTGTGAAATCTTGTCAAAGTTGGTGGTTCTTATAAAAATATAGACTTGTTATTGACGTTGTTCAATGACGTTAATTCACTTGCCACTGTTAACCAGTTTGTAATGATTTTGAATTAGTATAAAGGCATCACAGCACTGAAGTGTCAAAGGAGACCAGCCAATTAATGGACCTTGCAGTATGACAGAGACTATGGCATGCAAGAGCCTGCAATGCTAGTCAAATGCCCAAAGTACATAATCCAATCATCTTCGTCAAAACTCTCTCTAAAAACTCAATCTCCCAGTAGCCTGGTGTCTGTCATCAATGTGTTTCCACCATGGTTACGTCCTGGACTCCCTCGCTGGCTTTTTCTATCATCTGATATCTACCTCAACCTACTTTATATGTGCTGTCTCCAGACCCAAGAGGATCCATCACAAAGTGTTCCTGTTGGTGCGTGATCTCCATCGTTGGCTTGTTCCTCGACTTGTATACACCTGTTAGCACTCTATATGGTGTACTCCCTCGCTCATACTAGGTGGTTGATACTCACCTTGGAATTCAACTTTCCAGGATTACCTCAGACCCTCTGAAGTTCATTGATGTCCCACCTAGCAATTATCCACCACCGCTACATACGCCTCCTTCACCATTCTTCGCATTAGCTTCCTTGCTCACTTGTTCTTGGTTTGTTTTTGTGAGACTTTGTTTGTATGATACAATTTGTTGAGATTGCTGTGTAACCTGGATTTGCTGACCATTGCCTGTTGTACCATTTCTGAGACTGTTTTGTCTACTGGATGTGATGATGATGGTAAATATCATAAACTGGAAATAAAGAGTCTGGTGTAGTTTATTTTTCATTAAATTGTTTTCATCAGGCTCCTCAGGTTGTAGCGGGTGGCGAGAGACATGGACACATTAGAACTGTTCAAGGCCACACAGAGATTTTATTTAAAATATGGCGCACCAATAAATAATTTAAAAGAGTCACTCAGCGCTCTGTCTGGGTTGGTCTTGAGCCAGATCGGGGAGCATACATCTCTAGGCAGCACGTTGGGAGTGCTCCGGGTTGCTTTCAACCCAATCAGTCCAGTGGCATGTGGGTTTGTGGACCAGAAGTGTGGGATCTCTTCTATGCTTGTGCATCCGCCATGCTCCAGGCTATCTGGATCTATGTGCCGCTGTCACTGACCCCTGGTCCGAAATGAGTAGTCCAGTGTCCGGCACTCTCTTCTGAGGGAAAGAGGATCCAGTTGGGCCCAAATAACTCCACTGGCACTGCGGCGACAGTCTAGACCTGGTCAGTGGGCCACACCAGGTTCGGGTAGCTTTCATGGCATCCCGGTGGAGGAAAATAGTTAGCTTCTCCCGCTCTGAACAATGTCACTCTTTTCTCCTCGGCTGCGTTGCATTTAAATGCCTGCTGCCTGATGATGCACAGCTGGCAGCGTGCACAGGCCAAATGAGTTGCACCTGGCAGCGCTGAGAAGCCCCTCTACCTCGTTACAGGCTATACATTATATATCATCCCAGGTTATATATCATTAAAACCTGTTGAATTTTATTTCGTTTTGATTGTAAATAAATTGTAAAAATCGAGTTTGGAACCCTGCTCTCCTTTCATATTTGCTTAACCTAAACCGGTTAAGCTGCTCTATTCGTAAAAAAAAACTCTGTAGCTATGTGCACAACTCTTAAAAATGGAGTTATGTGTTGCATCAATGTGAATCCCAGGATCTGCGATTGGTCAGACCGCTAGCACAGTATTTTCTTCCCTTAGTGTTAAACATGTGACTCTGCCATGAACACCACAAACACTGACATGGGAACACTGACACTGAGAATCCGTGGCAGACATTCAACAAAGACTGATCTTCTCACAGTGATAGAGGCACTATATTCAGAATGCAGGCCTCAATCTTGGTTTTTGGGTAAAAGCAGTGTTTGCTCATTCACTCTGCAGATTATATGCAACCCACATCTGTCTTGTGTGCGAACAGAATGCATCTCTGAAGTGAGCAGCAGTTTCGCAGGAGGATAGTCATCTTTGTTGAGCTATATCTGTAAATGGATTACTGTAATGCTTTATAAGCTGCTGATCAGTTTCCTGCACTAGTTCAGAACTCAGCTGCTCAAGTCCTCACCAGAACAAGAAAGTATGGTCATATCAAACCAATTCTATCCTCATTGCACTGCCTTACTATAAAATACTTGCATTGATTATAAAAGACTGCTGAACCTAGACTGTTAAAGCCTTTAACAGTCTAGGTTCAGCCTATCTGAGCAGTCTACATTCCGACCCAATCTCTTCGACCACAGAGCACAGGGTTATTAGTCATTCCTAAAATAGTCTGAAACAAACTGCCTGATAATGTTTGGGAGTGCAGATTCTCTCTCCTAGTTTAAATAAAGATTAAAAATGTTTCTCTTCAACCAAGTTTTCTTTGATACGGAAATGTAAAATCTATACACAATTTTGTTTAAACACCATATTGTTCTTTTGTTTCTTTTACTGCACTAACCATTCTCTTTTTTAGTCTGACTAGCTTATAAGGATCTTCCTGCTCAAGAAACTGGTTTTATGAACTTTACTGTTTTTAACCTCTTTTTCTGTTTTCCAGATTATGGCTGGTGATCAGTTTGCCTGGGATCTGCATAATTAAGCAGGCCACATGGAGATTTACATGGCTTAATTCTTCCTCTGATTTCTTGATTTTTCCCTCGTATCTAAAACGTTTGCCCTAGGCTAATTAAATATACCAAAACTTTTTAACTGGATTTGTAGATTGTCAAAAACACTATCACCACTAAACCCTTTAATAACATTTAAATACTGCTTAATTATAGCCTCTGCCAAAAAAACATACAGCCATTCTTTCCACAAAACATGCTCATACCAGAACTAGTCTATATTAGGTTCCTCCAGCTGTGAAGCATCTGCATAAAAGCGCTATATAAAAATATTTTACTTAACTTGACATGACTATGTACAATGATGTAAGAGGTGAATAAATGTGATATGACCATTGAGACTGCGGGAGCTATACAATTGGAAATATATAGGAGGGTAGGGGTGTCCAATACTCAGCAGTTGCTCTCAGGCATTCCACAAGGTTCAGTTTTTGGTCCGCTTCTCACCTCTGTGTCCTAACATCCAGAGAAATTGATGGTCCTAACAGTTGGTCCTAATGGGGACATCAAAGTGACCCATGGTTGATTTAATTATGCATCTCTGTAAAAGTACAAATTTGGTTCTCACCACAGTGAACTTAAAAGTAACAATAGAGAACCTGGAAATACATTAAAAAACAGATTTTTGCATAATTGGGTTTGTCGTATTTTAATATTTATTTTGCCTTGAGCTGAAGAAAACATGGCACTCTTCAAACTGATTGACGCCACCCTTTAGAAAGTCCTTTAAAGAAACTTTAGAAAACAATAGTGTGTGATAGTTACTGTGTGGTGTATTCACTGAAGAATTATAAACGTATTTGAATAACTAAACTTGAGTCTTAAATTAGTCTAATATTGTCATTTTATTTGAGTTGCCTAGAGGGGATGACCTGTTTTGAGACCTTTTAAAAGCCTGGTAGGAGTGTTATATAATACAAGCAGTAGTGTGGGAGGATTCCATTCTTTGTTTTCCGAGTGCTCTGATAGTTCTCATTATTTCTCACAGGTTGTGTGTTAACATGAACTTGAAATTATGTGTTAAGCTTGTACTATTGAAGAGATTGTTCAATCAAGAGGAAAAAATAAACATAAAAATACAGTTACTATTGTATATACTTCAATTACAAACAGTTGTTTCAAACTACTATTCATTTAATTCATAACTAAAAGGTGCTATATGATGAATCGTGTCTACAGTAAATAATTAAAATTCATTTTTATAATAGTAGAATTTCCCTATTGGCCTAAAGTCTCAGAATTCTCATATTTGTTCAAATAACAAATTTTCATTTGTTCTCAAAATTTTGTTCTCTTCATGTTATATAATTTCTCTTGTATGCGGCAGCTTCTCTGGCATCAGAATAATCTATATTTGTAGATGGTAGTTTTTTTTCTGATTAAATTTCAACCTCTACATGCTGACATACCAATCTGCTTAAGGCCTTGTGTCACATAAGTGGCTCTGCAGTGGCACTGTTTTTTTTTTCCTTTTAACAGGTCAGATTTAAAATAGCCAGGGTTTCATAACCTATGACTACGGCAGCATTTCTCTTATTGTTTTATAATAACTACAAACAAACCTTCATAATTGACAGAGAAAGAGAAACTGACCCGCAGTTGTACATAAATTAATGTTAGAGCATTGTTAAAACAGTGAATGACATTTTAAAATGCTTTTGTATAAATAAATAAAAAGATAAATTCTTTGGATGAAGAGGAAACATGATCAAAGTCGGGCTCCATGGCAGCCGTTGATCACTTCCTGTCCAGATGACACCATTCCTTCTGAGTCTGATGTAATTTAATTATTAGTGCTGTAAAAAATAGCGTGATGTTTTAACGTTTAATTTTTACATTAGCGAATGTGATTAATGTGAAATATATGAAACTTTTTATGCAATTAACTTGTTTATAGTACTTTTTGTATTTACATGTGTTCAATTTGCAAAGAAATATGGATAAGACCATGGAAGTAATTTCAGTCACAGTCTGTTACGTCCATGCCTTTATTTTCTACTATTTCACTCATTTCACTGCCGCCTTATTCATGTGATTGGAGTTCTTTCACATGATCACTCATTTTCTGTTTACCCTCTGTCTGTGCCTTCCGGCTTCCTATTTAGTTTCATTACTCCCCAGGTGTGTCTTCCACGCCTTCATGAGTTTGGTACGGGACTATTGTTGATCACTACAGATCGCAGTCATACCACGCAAGCCTTCCATGTGACTATAAGGAGTTAGTGAACAAATCCTGGTCATTCATTCATTTCGTTTGGTTTATTCCTCCTCCTTTAGAGAAGTCTTATGTTGTTCCGGTTTTTCCCTTCAAAGGATCAATTGACGATAATAAATATTCCTTTTCAAGCCAACAGTAGATTTGGAGGATATTAATGGTTTATTGCATGAATGTTTTTTACTAGAGAAAATCAATAAACAGATTTTGAAATAAAATAGTTCATTTGTCTTTAGTTTACTTTTAGTTTTACATTTTACATTGTCCAAAAAGCTTGTCTTGTAATTTGGCGATTAATTGAGCATGGCGAAGGCATTGGCTTTGGGTGCGACATTGGGTATTTTGCTCTTTTGTGTGTTACCATGGTTTTTGGGAATGCGTGGGCACGCATTTTGGGATTGCATATTCGCCAATAAATTTTTCCCATCTAGCTGCTGCAAAGCACAGCAGAGGCATGTTTGGCTAGGAGAGAGGCATCTCATGCACAAGCTGCGGAAGTGAGCAGCAACTTTGGTGCAGCTGTCTGCTTGCGTGCTGCATCTGTCTGTGCTCAACACGATGTAGGAGAACTGGGCGGGGGATCAGGCCTTCTCCCTTTTACTGTGTCTGAGGGGAGACATGTTATTGATACATATTGGAAGCACATCTGAGCAGTGATGGGCAGTAACAAAGTAAATATAATCTGTTACTGTACTTAAGTAGCTTTTTCAAGTATCTGTACCTTACCCAGATATTTTAATTTCGGGAGACCTTTTACTTTGACTTCATTACATTTCAAAGTGAAATATTCTCAACTTCATTTTCAGAGATCCATCATTCCTTTTTAATTATGAGTGGACAAAAACGTAATTTACCATTAGCATTCACAAGCCACCAATCAGGGCACAGTGCGCACAGTTTTGAATTGTTTTGGTTGTCTCTTGATGGAATCTACTCTGTGCAAATGCAGTTCAGTGTCACTTCCACAGCAGTATTTTTTGAGACTTCCGTGCCTTAATAAATAATGGAAGAAACTCCCGAAACTAGTTTTTGTGGCAGTAGTCTGATATCACCAGGTTATATTTGCGCACAGATACATTTAGAATAGTAAAAGAAAACTTGTGAGCTTGTGTTTAATAATTTAGAATTTTTTTTCATTAAACTTTAACTCGCAAAAATGTCAAAAAAACAAACCTTAAATTGAAAAGACCTGCTCTGAAATCGTGTAATTTCATTTGATTCTAAAGGAAAATTAGATTCAAGCTTTCAAACTCATGATCAAGCGCCTTAAAAATAATAATGGTAAATTACAGCCATAATAAATCAAAGTACTTTGGATACTTAAGTACACTTTGAGGCAAATACTTTTGTACTTTTCCTCAAGTGAGATTCTGAAGGGAGCACATTTACTGGAGTAATACTTTACTTGCTGTATCTCTACTTTAACTCAAGTACTTGGTTTGTGTACTTTGTCCACCACTGCCTCTGGGTGACCACTGCCGCGCTAAACAACACATGATGTCATATGTCATTATGCAGACTGTGAGGGATTGCATGTTAGATTAGATGAATTATGCTCGTCTCCGGATCTTGAAAAAATGATTGGCAGAAAGAGGTGGGGGGATTTGTCAAAATAAGATTGCCAACTTTTAATGATAATTGTGCAGCTCTACCTATACCTCAATAGACATGGCTTCAATGTACATTTTGAATATTTTACAAATAGTTCATATTTAAAAATCCAGGGATAGGTGCTAGTCAGTTAAAACTTTTTTTTTACCCGAAGCAAATAAAGCAATATTTACAGGAGTCATCGTTTAATTTGAGTGAACTGAGGTTAAAAACCTCCTCAAGGTTAAAACAGTGATCTGTCATTTAAGAGGGTTTCAGTAGCTCTCGTGGGATTCAGCCTTGAACATTTGACCTCCACATCAGTAGATCACATTCTCAATCATCACTCTGCCCTTGTCCAATCAGATGTTGAAATCTGCTCTTAAAAGCGATCAATACAAGCTTTCATGCAAACAGAATGTACTGGGCAACATCTGCAAAAGGAAAAGTTCATGAGTTTTAGAAACTGATCCCATTACTGTATTTACTCTCTCACCTCTTGCTCAAAACATGTTTGCCCTTCAGCATTCATTCAACCGTGTTTAGAAACATTTTATTTAAGCATTTATTTATAACATTTAAACAACAAATCTCCAATTTACTGTGTGAATGAACCTCAACTAAATGTCAATATTGAGCTATTATTCTTGAGTGCATTTGGCTGGATGCATTCTAATTTTCTTACATTCATTTCCTCACTGAGATCAGTCGCAAGGGATTGTATGGATCAATTGATTTTACACAAAACAATCTCAAACGGCCCAGAAATATTGCTTTAGCAGGAACTTATAAGTGTACTATTGGGACACAGTGAATACCTGAACAACCTTATGCTGCTTGTATCTGTAGTGTTCCATAATTACTTTACGGTTGATAAACGCATCGGGAAATGCTCACAATAATCACTATTACACTATAAATGTGTCATGTTATATAACATTATGCACTAACCTCAGGTTAAAACCCATCCATCATCTGTAAGTGTTAATGGATGCAATTTGGCCATTATGCAGTAAACTGTCAGGCGTCAAAATTAAATTATTGCAAGAGACTTTAAACTGCGTAACAGGGCGAGGGTCTATAGAAAATGTCAATTTTGTCTGCTTTGCAATGTTTCATGGATTAATCGACTTCATATTATGATGTATTTGCATTTCTATATGGTGTACATTTGGCATCTAAAGTGATTATTCCATCTAAACGAACACATTTGTATACATTTTTTCATCATTCCAATTTGATCAAATTCAAACCTTTACTCTAATAAATTTGGTTTAAAGATGTTGCATTTCTTTAGTGCTTGTTGCTTTTGCATACTACATATTTATTTTATAATTGTGTTATTAGTTGTGATGTATAAGTTGAAAATAAATTTAAATTGGCATCTCTAAACATATATTTAAAAAAAGGTGAGAGATAAATAGAGATGGATCCGGTGCGGCTTCAACTAGTTGACAGCTGCTTTGAGCTAATGCTGGTTATACTTCTGTACATTTGTTTCCCTGTGTTGAGTTTCCTTGTGTTAATTGAGAGAACTCCTCTATTTTTGTACAATTTATGTTGGTTAGCATAGTAAAGACAGGGTGCTTTTTTTGTCTTGTATGTTGGCCTAGTAAGTGGCTGGGGTCTCTCCACTAGTTGTTTTTTTTGTTTGTTTTAATTAGTTCTCACGTCTTTCTCTCTCTGTCTGTTGCTTATTTCTAGGGCTTTGCATCAATGTGTATTATTGCATTGCTCTGACTGCAATCTATTGTGCTTGAGTTATTTTGTATAGCACTTGTAAATACTGCACCTTTGTGTGTTGTTTGTGTTCCTTTAAAAAAATGCTCTCATTTTGCCAGATTCTCATTCTGTTGCACCTCTCGATTTGAATGGTTGAAATGTTACGTCCATATATCCCTAGTCATATCATCAACCAGTTCGTAACAATTTACAATGGGTTTTGCACATCTGTGGTCGACCAAACTGATCCCTTTAAACCTTTATTATGATGTTGATCAACACCCAGGACCAGCAAAGTGAGTCAAACTAATCTTGCCATTAGATTTAAACGGAAGTGTGTGTTACTCAGAATCCCTAGTGTGATACCTTTTTAGTCTTATGAGCTGTTAGCAACTCCATACAAAAAAAATCAGTTAGTGCCAAATCTGAACTGTATTTTTTTTACATTAAAAGCCCAAAATCGCTTTCCCAAAATTTACAAAACTTGCAGTGTAATACAGTCCTGATAGTTTTTTCCATACCACACTAAACACCACTCAACGCCAAAAAACAAAGAAGATGAGGCACTGAGGAGGTAAAAAATTTGCCTTCAAAAAGGTAGAAAGATTGTTTGCATCAAAACAATTGAATAGTTTTATGGTCATTCCATGAAGATTGAACAGAATCAGGACATTTTCCAGCTAATCACTGTAAAGTCCAGTGGAGACGTCCAAAAGTCACTGGCAAGCGAAAGGAGAGAATATGGGATGTGGCTGCCTTGACCGAGCAGCAGATAACTCCTGCTTGTGGGTTCTGACACAGGTTAACAGATCTATTCTGGAACCAGGCACTTGTATTTTAAAGCATTTAAAATATATATACATAAACATTTATATTGATGCCTTGGAATTATATCCTTTGTGAAATAAGGGCAATTTAGATCATATTTTGGGGAAAATTGCTTATTTAAAAAAAACCTTGAAATATTCAAATCTGAATTTGTGACCTGAACACTTTGAGGTACTTTATGAAAGCTTGGAACTGAAATTTTAGATTTTCTTCAAACCACTTTTATGCTGAAGAAAACACATTTTACTCAATTTCATAAAATGGAGTTATGGTATTTAAAAAAAAGCTCTCCAAAGATGCTATAAAGTTTTATCATTAATGGGATTGTCAATAGTCTCACCAATTTAGACCAACAGTGCATCACAGAATTGGTAATAAAAGTGTTGGTAAATAATCAATATGCCAAATATAAGAAAACCTTCATGATGTAACACAACTGGTGTGTTGGATAATTTATTTCTTTTCCCTTCAATCCTTAAAATAACAACAGTGTGGTCACAGGAGGCACCTTGAGAATCTTTGCCAGATTTTCACTAAAACATGATGAAGTATTAATGATGCCTCTCTCATCGACCGCCGGGAGCCAGGTCTGCCGTGACATCTGTCTGACAGAACTCGAGTAGGCCACGACAAAGCCTCCCGAGTTTTGAGGAATCACTTTTCCGGAGGGGATAACTCTGGCTGGATTCAACTATTCCCTCTCTTTCTCCATCTCCTTATGTTCTTTCATATGTCAAGCTGAGCAAAGATCTTGGGGCTATTTTTCAGCCGATTACCTTAATTGGCAATAACTTGCAATTATTTTATGCAGTGTGAAAATGAATGGGGAACTCAGAAGCAAGAACATTTCAATGGAGTTTAATCTGAACTGTGAAAGAATGCACTGTAAAATTGTAACCTATTTCTATTATTCAAAGGGTAACAGGTGATAAATAGTGAAAAATGTGAAAATGATTTGTTATAACCTGCATTAGCCAATAAAGTTCTGCCCAAACATCTAAAGTGATCATGCAAAGAGTTTAACTGATTTAAAACACTGTTTCCAATGGAAAGAGTGCTTTCTATGCACATCATACAGTTGTGGAGGTAGACTTTACAGCAGATAACGTGGGGTGCACAGTATGGGTGACTTGTTTTGCTGAGAAATTAATACAGAACTCATTTCTTTCATGATAAAACTGGAATACAGTTGTTATAGTAGCCATGTTGTTTATTTTTAAAATGTTAATAATATCAGTAAATTAACTCAATAAAAGTATAAAAATATCCTTAAATGCTGAATTATCAGTTGCACAAAAATTTTATAAATGGTTTTATTGAAAATGGTCAGCATTTTTAGCTCTTGCTGCCTACTCGTTTTCCTCAAGCCTCACTTTCAACCAAAGCATTAAAATAGCAATTTAAACATAGAAATAGTTTCACAATTGCATCATTTCATTTCTTCCAGCTTGGATGCACTTATTGGTTAACCGCATTTAACTGTTGTAGGTTTAAACCATAAGTTTCAGGGTTTTTATTTTCAACTGTACCTGCTTTGAGTTTGGCCAACTGGTAAATTTACTTAATTTTTACTACCTTTATGGTTAGAGGTAATTAAACGTGATTCCGTCAAAAATGGCACCATGGCAATGATTGCTTTTACTGTGTATGGAATAATTTAATGCTTGGAGGAAATGGAGCTTACAGTCTGATTGTGAGAGCAGCCATATGAATGGGAGCGGAGTGAATGTCTCTCTGTGGCTCACCCAACTAAAGGAATGAAATGGTACAAGGACAGATTTTTTCATTCATAGACTCATTGGCATCAGCAGTTAATGCATTCATGTTTTCTCATGAGATAGCTGTGCTCTCTGTTGAACACAAACCCTTACCTTGAGAACAGATAGACAACGAGACGAATACTTTATTCATACAAGTGTGAAATTTGCCCTAAGCCTCGAACTTCCAGAATTGCCTTTTCCCACCTTCACTGAACTTTTAGGGAATGTTGAGAATGTTCTGTGTATATTTAGAAATCACAACATTTTTTTACATTGACTTGTAGAAGGTAACATTTTATTTCTGTTCTATGTGTCATAATAGAAACATAATATAATGTTAATATATCTCATCAAATCTACGCAATGTCACAGTGTAAATTTGTGTCCTAAAAATAATGTTTAATACATGTGACAGACTATTCACCTATGTCATACGGTTGCCATTTTAAGAATGAACGTGAGGCTCTGGTGGTGAAACCCGAAGTAGAAGTAAACAACCTAATCATTGATAACAAACCTGGAATTACTGGCCATATATTTATTAAGTTATATTGAAAATAGGGCTGAAAATACTGTTTAACCCCACTGGCTGTTTTATTGAAGACTACATCACCAGCATGGAAAGTAATGTAAAAATATTTTACATTATTGGTCAGATAATGACTGACTACAACGCAGTCCTCCAGTAACGAAGAAGGAACTTTCACAACAGTGAAGGCCTTTACACACCTATGCATCTGAACTGCCAACGGCTGCATTGTCAGCTGTCTGCATCAATTCTCTTGCATTTAAAAATGAGTGCACGGACCCTCTCCTGAACACTATATGGTGCTTCGGTGAACTGCACTTCACTCCATACCACACGGTGGCGCAGAAGCAATTCACACTGCGTGAGCTACATTCATGGAGAGGAAGAAGAGGATGAGCGTTCGCTCATCTGTAAATATGAACCTAAACTATTCGCTGTCTATTTCTCTAACGGATGCATTGACGGACTGCGGTTTTTATGGCAGGTGTGTAAGGTCACATTAGGGCCTGTGTAATTAAGATTAAAGATAAGTGAAGACATAATTTTTCTTGATTACTTCAGAAAATTTCTGCGGTTCTTACCTCTGTGGTGGAAAATGAGGCAAACATATCAAGGAGTCGAATTATGAATAATGAATCGGTTTTAGAAAGCAGATTGAACAGTGTTCAAACCCATAGATAATGGTTGCATAATCTTTGAGCTTGGCAATCAGTCTAAAATACAATACTAAGATGGACTGATCCCAGACATTGACAAATCAAATGAATCAAGCAGGAAAAATACTGAAGCATTAAGAATTTAAAACAGTTAAACTATTTATATTAGAAAATAATTATCGCAACCACGCCTCCAGAGCCTCTCATTCTTAAAATGGCAGCCACGTGAAATAGGTGAATGGGTTGAAAGACAAGTGTTTAAGAGTATGTTATGCACCATGTGTCTTTTTAAATACCTGATTCATGTCCTTCTCCATATGTTACTACTAACTACACACTCACTCATTGCAAAAATCCACCTTTGGAAGATTGCTTTTGGCTCTGGATAATTGAGACCACACCCACTCATCAATTCAACTTGCTGATTTTGCGTTTCTGGACCTTTTGCAGTATTTATTAATGTACTTTCCTTGTCTGACTCTCAATTATTAATATTTTACCCATCTGCTCCTGAGGTGTCCCCTCATTTTGTTGCATCACTCTTTTTTTGTAATTACACCTTTCATATTATTTAATGTATTTTGTTATTTTGTTATTATAATCTAGTATGTTCATTTAATTAGGTGATGAAATGTGTTTATTGTTTGGAGTTGAAAAAAAGCATATGGCAGAATATCGTATTTCACGCATATCTTTTTTTGTTTTTAAAGATTTATTTTAATGACAATAGTGGAAAGAGACAGGAAGTGATAAATGAGAGAGATTGGGGCAGTTTGGGAAAGACTGTTGGGACTGGAAACTGTATCGCCCTGCGTTTTAAAGCGTATCAGCCCCTTTTAGCATTGTCTGCAATGGGAGAATGGAGCGCCAGGACCCGGAAGTGCAGCGCAACGTCAGACTTACCAAGTGGATAAACAAGCAGAGCTGTTGGTGTTTTTTGTACCTTGGAATTTTTTTTCGTATCTTGAACCAACATATTTCCTGTGAGACCTTTCGAATCTCGAACATTCATTTCTGCACGTCTGAATGTCCGTTATGGTTCCTAACTGGCACAGGTTGGTCATGTGACATTGACAAATTGGAAACAAAATACATCTAAACTCGATTCATGCTATCTCTTTTCATATTTTATGTTTTTCTAACACGACCATTGGATAAACTTGGTAAAAGAAGTTTGACTACACGTTTGAGTTATTTTCATTGCCATCACCACCGAATTTGGGTTGTTTAGCCTACTAAGCTACTGCAATGTGTTTTGATACTGCAATAAATCGATAGGAGAAAGCAAAATGGTGAGTAAAAGGCCTGTGCTGATTCATTAAAATTCCCCTGCTAGACCCCATCCCCTCTTCATTGTCACTAGCCCCCACCCAGCTCCATCTCATACATGTTAACAGCGCAGAGGCCTAAAGTTTAGATTTTTAGGACTGATGGCAAACAAACATTTGGCCCATCAGACTATGACAACCTCTAGAGAGTCATTGGCCCAAAAGAAAATGTGATGTAGATATAAATAAAGATAATTGCTGACCTAGATTCAAAGATCTGAGTCAGCAAAATGATCCGAAATATCTCTCTCACCTGACTCTTTTTGTCTGTATGTGGACTTGTTGCGAGTTTCTCTCCCTCTTTCTGTGTGCGTGAGTGTGTATGTGCTATAGAGATTTGCTGGCTCTGAGACCTTGGCCAGAGCAGTAATTGATTTAGAGAATGTTAAAATCAATTGTCAGCCAGCTGGGCTCGGGGAGATTAGAAGTGAAGTATAGGTGGAGTGGAGAGCAGCCCTCGGCCCCAGAGCAAACACTAATCTCAGCGTTAGAGACCGGCGGGAGATGTACCTGTTTTTTCTTATTTCACTTTCACTCTCTCTTTCTGCTGCCGGGGACAGCATATAGTCTCCAGAACCAACCTTGTCTCTGTCTTGGGCACTTTCAGTTGTTTTGTGCCTCTGGAGTAGATCGAAAAATAAATTTGTTGAGGGTGTAAAATGGCCAGATGAAGATAAGAACAAGTGAAGAGTTGTTTTTGATTACCATTTACCTTTTCACAAATGCACCAATACCTAAAGCTACTATATGAAATCAAAGGCAGAGTTTTCTTGGCATTCTTCACAATCCTGCAAGTATATGAAAAAACTAAATATGAATTTTTTGTGGCTTTAGCGTATTACAGAAATACAAGTATGTTGTATTCCCTGTAGCTGTTCTGCTATGCTTGGGATTAAATAATTTTTTGTAAATTTGTTGTTTATTGGCTTACGATGTCGTGACTTGTTTATTTACCACTACATTTTCCCCCTTTGTATTATTAACTTTCTGTTTATGCTTTTAAATAAAGTTATGTTGCAAACAAAGAACTAAAAGTAAGATATCTGATCATTGGCTGACTATGGAGGTCAAGTTTGATCAAATTTATTTCCCCCTCACTCACCCCCCCCCTTCTTTTCACACCCTCCTGTCCTGACATAATTAATGCAACTGGTCCATGGGATAAATACATAAATAAATACACATGTACACCACATGTGCTCGCTCCCCTGGAGATAAGAACACTGTCCAGCTCACACGAAGCACCTACTCCCCTATGTGGTGGCTCCTCAGCAGGACAGGACAAAAAAATAAAAGAAAAAAACAAACAGGAATTAGGTGCTTGAAAAATTTCAATCTAGCCACAGAGTCAAATATTTAATAAAGCCATAAACCGCAATACTATACCATTGAACCGATTTTTCAGTTGTGTCTGGCTAAGCAATGTTAGGACGGAAAATTGTAAACAGATCTACTCCTAGACCATTTGAGCTACACCAACTTTGCCAAGACTTCTAAACTGGTCAGACTAGGGTTGGTATATCTTTTTAGACTGATATCATTGAGAATGCTTCACTTAATATGGGGTCAAAGATGTAACTCAAACTGAGAAACTCATAGAAACGTCAAACTCACCACACTTTTGACGGTTATCAGTATCTGTAACAACATTGTACAAATGTATTTCGAACCCCATGCCCTAGAAGGGGTTAAATATTTACCATTGATTTACAATGGCCATTGAAAAAAAGGGAAAAGGCAACGAAAATATCTTCAAGATGAAACATCATAAAGAAATCGGGGTTTGTTTATGCTAATCATTGTAACAGATCAATAATCACAGACAGCTCCCTGGCAACCTAACTGTTCACTTTAGCAACCAGATCTCAGCTTTGGTAAATGGGGGTTAGTTTATAGTGAAAAGGGAACATTATATATGCCACTCCATAGCAGCCAGACTATTTGCCATAGCAATCAATGTATATAATTTATATAGCGCTTTTCCAGATGCTCAAAGACGCTTTACAATTTTTAGAGCATTACTAATTCACTCCACACCCACACAGGTTGTGACTAGCTACCTTGGTGCCATTTTTGCTCCAACAGCTTCCTGCGTTGGGGTGGATTGAACTGCCATCCTTCTGGCTACAGGACGACCAGCTCCACCAATATGCCATCCCAATATTATATCACTACCTCAGCTAAGGAAAATCATAGTAACATAAGGGTGGGTTTAGATCACTCATGTGATGAACTTTGTATGATGTTACTGCCTTCTCCATAACAACTAAAATTCTACCTTGGCAACCAACTGATTTTATTATAAAAATAATTTTAATCTGCATGTCAACAAGCCAGCATCAAAGTTTGTGTATACACTTCTTCTTTTTAGTTATGACATCATCTGAGCCTCCCCTCCTTGGGGGTTAAGTCACAGTTCCATGGTAAATATCACCACTTTTTGCCTTACTCCAGATAGTCACCCTGGTACACTTCCCACCAACCTTCCACATATGCTTGCAATACTTGGCTGGTTAGTGTAAGAGTATTTGTGCATGAGATTATTTTATTGAGATCCATTGTTTTATTGTGAATATCAAGGAACCATTCTGAATTAGCTTATAACCCAAAATAAAGCACTTAATACAACGCAAAAGCAATGCTTTGTTATCAGGCTATTTGTTTATTTGTTTTTAGCTCAACAACAACAACTTGAAGACATTTGAACCTTTGTCCCATGGCTGAAATATATCAAGCGTGTTGTCCGATAAATTGAATTAAATCAGGAGAGTAAATCTGTCAGTGTAGTGGAGAAACAGGCTCCAGAAGAGAAGGGGGTTAAACATACACAAGGACATGGAAGGAAATGATTCAGACTAAATTAGTTACATCAGTGGAAAAGTTTGAATATTTCCCCTTCAGCTGTTTTGAACTCGTTATATTTCACTGAATTATCTTTCCTCATGCACTATTAAACAAAATATGCTACTTCCCTATAATACAAATTAATTCATTTAAAATGAACTAAACGGTTAATGCTTATTTGTGATTATCGTAAAAGCACCTCTTCCCTTGCACGGATTTCAGTGAGTAGCAGTGAATAGATATCTGTAACTAAATGAGAGTTTGCAATAGTTATTGTAGCAGAAGAAATATATTTGTATAATCAGTTGTAGCTCTCTCATGTATTACAATATCAAATTAGCATCTCTTCTTGCTTTTTCATATTAAAGAAACATGTTTATTAAAACACCTCAGGCACAAATGTTGTGTCATTTAACAATGTGACCCAAATTATCAAAAGTAAGAAAGCCTGCCTCATTATTGCAGGAAATGTGAGGAAACCCCTGAAAAGAGTTTTGCTAAATCTAATTTTGCAAGTCATTTTTATTGTGTTGTCTATTTAACTCTATTACTTTCTTCTTTACAGGGGTTAATACCCAAGAATGTGTTAGTTCCAAGTCTTTCTTCGAATAAACCTAGATTTCTCTTCTTTTTAGAAATATCCGTATAGGACTGTTAAAAACTTTCAATAGCAATATTGCAGTGAACAAAGAAAAATTATGCAGGGAAACGGATTTATTACATATGTTTATTGCACTTTAGGTGATTGTCCATTAGAGATCAATTCCACTGTGTTCCACATTTTCTTTTACATAATCGTTATTAGAGCATACATATGTATCATTGTATTTTTGATGAAAAGCCTATCGACAATGTCACAATGTGAAAAGGTGCATCAATGTATGAAATAAATAAAGAGTTACTTTAACTTATTAAAAGACAATTGTACTCAATTAAATATCAATCCACAATGACTTTAACCTTTTATTTTTTGGTAAATATAAAACTATCCCCCTCCCCATCTCACTGAATGTACTGTGACCCCAAAAGGTAATAAGCGGGCTGGAAAATGAATTAATGAATAAAACTATTACATTTTTAAATGACTATAATGTGACTACAAGACTAAAACTTAGATGGCTACAAAAAGCACTGATTTGGGTGGGATTAGTTTCACAGGGGCTCATTATAGAAATTGCTGTTCCTCAGATGTACGGTACTTTGTGTTTTTATTCCGAATCTGCAATGTCTGTTTTTTTTTTATTTCTCTCATGAAAAATTCCAGAGTAGAAAAATTACTGTTTTTCAGCAAACTCTGCGCTTGTATCTAATCCCATCCAATGAGGATGTTAGAGATTGTGGAAAATCTACAACGACAGATGAGGATGGAAACCCTTTGATGATTAAAAAGAAACAAATAAGAAGAGCTAAATTCCCAAAAACTTTTTTAGACTGGATGCATAAATATCAGTTTCAGGTAAGGTTAGCTTCATTTTAAGTAGTCATTACAATAATATGATATACGTTAAAATACAGGTATTCAAGTGGATTTATGACAAAATGGATTGCTCCACGCAATCCTTTTCTCTTATTGGTCTTGGCGTAATGAAGTCATTTCTTTAGTGGCTCATTAATCTACAGTTCTAGTGTGTTTCTTCTGAAAATGTTTTATCCGTGGCTAATAAAAAAATGTTCAGGGCTATAGCCCTGGATGCCAAGGCAATGTCACTGCATTATACTCTGAGCCACTTCATTTTAAACATTGTTTCAAGATGTTCTTGATTCTTAATAGAAATGTTGTTTTTGATGGTTGTGCACATCGTGTTGGGGTGTAGCTCTCAGATGGTATTTTCCAGTAGCTCCATCATCATAAATGTGGTGACCTTTTTCACCCAGTGGCATTTGGGGTGGAGTTGAGGGGGAAAATGATTTAGAAAGGTGATGAAAATGAAGACATTTTCTGGCTCCATATTTGAACGAACTCTTTGTCTTTAGGCCCATGTGGGATCTAGGTAATAGAAAAGTTCTTATAATTCACTCATCCAAGGAATTCAAACTCAGGTAGCAGATAAAGGGAACAAATAATAACAAAAGATCACATTGTATCAGGGCGAACATGACCTGAATCTTTAGTCCCAGATCTCCCAAAACTACTTTATTAAAGTTTCTAAAGTCAAAATGTTCCACTTCAGTCTTCATTGTTCCTTCACTTTTTAAATGTGAATAAATCAATCACATCCAGATTTTGCACTTCATTTAAACATAATGAATTAAAAGAATCAACAAGAATGCATATATACTCTGGCTAGTTTACAACCTAGCCCTGAATTCACTCCATTTCTGTATGGTACCACGCAGCAGCATATGGCTTGTACGGTTTGTGTAACTCCTAAGTTAAACTTCTCCCTTTTGAAATGCAATGAAGTGCTTCACATTTATATAACCTTTAAAACTTTTTATCAGAGGCGTCCCATTTTGCTGTAACATTTGTAGAGATAGAATGATCATGTTGAGATGTCACACAGCGAGCTATAAATTTGTGCTGCTTGTCTCCTGGATCTGTGAGGATGAATCACAGCCCGAACGCATCTGAAGATTCGACACAGCACGTTTGAACACATGACGCTGATGCCCCTCATAATCTGTTAGTGTCAAAGTGAATCCTTCTGCCATAATCGCTTCTGTGCTTTTCCATATTTTATTGCAGCACGAAGAAAACAGCCATTAAAAAAGGACAAAAGAAATCACTCTTTTTTCAGACATTTCATAAGGTCAAGTCTGCAGATGTTATCTGATGGGAATGAACGATTCTGACTTCTGAATATTGTTTGGATGTGTGTTTAAGTTTTCGATGAAAACTCATTACGTCTAAAAGGGGCTTTAGAATGGCATAAATTGTGGTATATACTAGTGTTTTGGTTACTTTGTTGTTTTAATCTGCAATGTCTGTTTTTTTTTCTCTTAATACCTCTGTAAAAATTCCAGAGCAGAAGAAGTACTATTTTTCAGTAAACTCTGTCCTCGTCTGAGAAATCTAATCCTCTCCGAAAGCGGATGTCTGAGATTGCGAAAATAATTTTGTGTTTTTTACAATGTGAACTGGCACTCTGGAAATCAAGCTTCTTCAAAAATGGATGAGGATGAAAAATTTGTTGATTTGAAATGAAAAAAATCAACAAAGAAGAGCTAAATCGAAAAAATTGAGACTAGCTACATTAATATCAGTTTCAGGTGAGATTATATGACATAAGTTAAAATATATATTCAAGTCTGATCACGTGAGCTTGAACACCAATCAAAAGGTTGTATTGGGGCTGTCACAATACTCCTGAACAATCCAGAATTTCACTGTTTGCGAGTTATGAGCCGCCCACAAAACAGCATCAAAAATAAACATTTCACTCTATAACATATTTAAATAATATCTGGATGCTCTCTAATCTAATTTAAAGGAATAATGACTGGGCATGCAATGGTACATAAACCTCACGGTTCGATATGTACTGCAATTTTTAACCACGGTTTTCAGTTTGGTTCTGATGGCTAATTAAATTGTGTGTTTTTTTATCGTTCTTTGTATGAATAACATAAACAGATAAAATGTTCATAGAATTCACTGTATTATACCAAATGGTTCAGTATAAAACCGAGTATCGTGGCTTCCCTATTGACGTTCCAAAAATGTACATTTGCTTTATATTGAGGGATCTAAAAAGCTCAGGGACCTAACCTCACCAATCTGGTGGCTTAAGATGCATCATGTGACCCGATATAGCAGGTCAAAGTTCCTCCCAGCTGAACTTTCCATCTGAGCAGAATCAGGAATCGTGCCATGTAGACATGAGCTTCCGCTGTTGCATCGCCGTATGCTATCCTGTTTAAGACAATGGAATTTTGTGACTGCCCCTATCACTGTAAAAATCATGGACTTGTTAGTCCCGTCCGAATCAGCACATATCATGACTGATGTTGTCTGAGAAGGTTTCTAATCCAATTATCTTTTGTAAAACTAGTCCCGTACAAATAGGGCTTTAATCATCAGACAAACAACACTCACCACTGCTGTTCCTATCTGCTGAAAGATCAGTGATCTTTGTGATTTTTATCAGGGGAGTGTAACTTCCACATTTCTGAGCTCACTCTAAAGGATTTTTTAACTTTTACAACAATTATACTGGATATCCAATATTTAAAGTGATATACAAGTGAAAAAAACAGTGGTGCCTTACTGTAGGGAGGACAAATTGCAGGAACCAAGTAAACTAGAACCAGTTTTGATGAAATCAAGTGCAGGAATGTGATATTTTTTCACACAGGATGGCATACTCAAAGGCAGTGTTAATCTGGATCATAGGAACATGAGATGTAGAGATGTGGTCCTCAGCAACTGTGAGGTGACTTGAAGAGCATTTCTATTGGCAGGACCAGGAAGTTGTTGCTGAAATTAGGTACAACCTTGCATTTGTAAATGGAGCAAGACAAGATGTCCCTGGTCGGGGGAAAATGGTGGTCAGTCTGACAAGGGGTCTGAGGATCTCACCTCGTTATCGAAAGGCAATGTTAAGGCTATTGTGAGCACATGGAGGGCTGCACGTTGGGGGTCATTATGGCTCCAAATGGGTCATGCTGGAGGATGCTGCAAGCAGCAGAATGTTCTCTATTGCATCTACAGAGTCTTTCACATTTGCTCAAAGTGAACCTGCTTTCTCTGTTGAAGAGCATAGGGCGCCGTGGCAAATTTGCCAATGTTTGTGTTCTCTGGCAAATGCTAAACATCCTGCAAGGTGTTATGCTGTAAGCACAACCCTCATCTGTGGACATCCGGGGCCTCATAACACCCTAAGGAGTCTGTAGACTCCATCTCATGCTAGCTCTGGAGTGAAAGCGCCACCCACATTCAACAGTTAGCAAACATCAGCCAGAAACATAGGAACTGAGAAGTGGTCTGAGGACACCACCTGCAGAACCACCCCTTGCCTATATTGCCTATAATATCCACCTGCTGTCCATTCCATTTGCACAGCAGCATGTTTATGTGACCAATAAAATTAGAATTTGATTGTCAATCAGAGTTGCTTCCTAAGTGGGCAGTGTGATTCACCGAAGTCTGATTCACTTATATTATTGTATTCCCTTTATTATTTTTTAGCATTGTTTTAATGCCCTTCCCCCAAAATATGGCTGGTTTATGACATCACAACACTTGACAGAGACTTGGTCGCATCATCCTAGCATTTATTATGTCTGCCATGTGATTGTTATTACTTGGCAGTAACTCAGGATTATTTAAGCCAGACTTTAAAATGAGTAATTGAATGGAGAGAGTAGAATGGAGAGATTTAACATTGACACGAAAGGGTGTTCAATATTGATAAAATTAATATTATTTATGATACAAACTATTATGTGTTTTGGTGCAATATCTACATACATAGCTGTAAAGAAGCCCATTTCCAGCAACTATCACTTCAGTGTCTAATGGTGCAATGTGTTCACTCGTGGCAGAAGGTAATGGATGATTAGAAAACTTGTGAAGTCATGTTGCACAGCTAAAAAGAGTTTAGCTGGTTAGAGAAGCAATAAAACCGACCTACCTTTGAGCAGGTTGAGTATCTGGAGCATCAGATTTGAGGCGTCGATAAAACACATAAAATGGCCAGAAAAAAAAGAGAACTTTCCTGTGAAACTCAACAGTCTATTCTTGTTTTTAGAAATGAAGGGTATTCTATGCAAGAAATTCTGAAGATTTCTTATAACGGTGTGTACTACTCCCTTCAGGGAACAGCACAAACAGCTCTAACCAGAGTAGAAAGAAAAGTGGGATGTCCCGCTGCACAACTGAGAAAGAAGATAAGTACATTTGAGCCTCTAGCTTGAGAAATAGACGCCTCACAGGTCCTCAACTTGCAGCTTCATTTAATAGTACCCGCAAAACACCAGTGTCAACATCTACTGTGATGAGGCGACTCCGGGATTTAGGCCTACTGGATAAAGTTTAGAAGAAAAAGCCATATCTGAGATTGGGCAATAAAAGAAAAAGATTAATATGAGTAAAAGAACACAGACATTGTACAGAGGAATATTAAAAAAAAGTGTTATGGATGGAAGGGGCGCAGCTTGACCAAAGAATTGTGCATACAGCCAATACAACTTGTGGGAGTTGCTTCTAGAAGCGAATCTAGAAAATTTCTCCAGTATATTATTATTTCAAATAAATATCATTTCTACCCTTGTCAATGTCTTGATATTTTCTATTCAACTCATGTGGTCAATAAAAGTGTGACATTTCTTGGAAAACACAAAATTGTCTGGGTGACGTTTTGAACGGTAGTGTATAAATCTAAACTTTACAAGCACCTCTATACATTGTGAATAGGAATTCATGAGCTTTCCAGATTCCAATGAAATTGTAATCCAGTCACTGAATTTGACAAATGTATTAATGTTTTGGTGTTTCAGCCCTCCAGATTTGCCAGGTTTCTGGGTTTGTGTTGTTCACGTTGGGTGGGTGTATTACCCTGAAGTCAGAATGGTTCAGCCCAGATTCTTTAGCTGAGGATCCGGGCTCTGTGTGCGCACTGATCCAGAAGATGTGGAGATCACATCATGCAGAGAGTGTGCTCCCAGCCGCGAGCCAAACATTTGGCAGACACCGGCGCTTTCTGCTTGTCAGTTCGGCTCCCACATGCACAGATATGTAAATCAGACTGACAAATAACTCAAGCCCTGCACAGAGAGCACAGGGCATTTGCACTCCAAGTCAAGACTAATGCAGGGGATGAAGTGAGAATTTATTCAAGTCAAACTAAAAATGCTTTGCTGCTTGACAGGACTGTGCCATATCAAGTCTTCTTTTTGTTTTCCTGAAGAAAAAAAAATGCGACGCTATGGGGCAGTTATGACTCAAATGAAAAATGTATGGGGCATGGAAATTTAACCGTTTAAATTTTTTGGGGGAAAAATCAATAATAAAAATCAAGTTTTATTTCAAGCTTTTTTAAATAAAAATGTTTTATAATACAGCACGTTCTGCTGAAATTTTAAATGAAAGTTTTTTGTGACCTTTTTCAACAACTCAAATCATACGGTATGAATAAAGGAAGGAAATTTAATGAAAGCCAGCTGCTTCACTCTTATTGGCCCAGGTCACACAGGAAGTCACCGTCGCAGGCTGCCACCACAGCAGATGCAGCTTAACCAGACATCTACTTTAGAAATGCAGATTACTTCACAAACAAGACACAATTGAATCCTAAATTTGCAAGCTTCTGTAAGTAGTTTTCAAATTGAGTAGGTCAATGCTGCGTATTTTAGCTTTTCTCAACCACTTTCAGCAACACACTCCTGTTACAGAACTGATCACTTAAAATATATGATGTTATACTAGCCATTCTTCAGGCTCATCATATTGCTCTGTTTTACAATGATTTCTGTAAGTCTGCTAGTTCTGACACATGCGGAACCATGAAATAGTATATCACTACACATGACTTTACAAATGTATCTACAACTGTTAAACTACAACACTTCACAAAAAGGGATCTGGAAGAGCTCAATTGCCCACCTCTGGACCCGATGCCAACCTATTACTTAAATAACTGCTACCATTAGCTTAAGAGCCACTTCTCAGCATAATTAATTCTTCTCTACCAATAGAACATGTCCCTAAGCCAAGTAAGAATGCAGTCATTAAACCTTTAATAAAAAAAACACGCACATCTACAATTAAATGAATGATATAGTTACTGAACTAGTTTTTAACTTGTAACATGTATCCCTAAGATATGAGAGAAATTAGTAATATCCCAGCTAAGCTCCGTCCACTACAGCACAAATATTGCCCTTGTTAAAATCTTTCATGAG
Source organism: Danionella cerebrum (assembly GCA_007224835.1). NCBI lineage: Eukaryota > Metazoa > Chordata > Actinopteri > Cypriniformes > Danionidae > Danionella > Danionella cerebrum. The sequence goes on from SRMA01026395.1 coordinate 73,229, forward strand.
ATTGCTGTGATAACTTACAGTTACGTCCCCTAGTCTTTGGATCAAAATTTAGCTTTAAGAACGCAAATTGAGAAGAAGAGTGGAGACTAATCTGGCTCAGGTAAAAAGTAAACAACTTATATCCAATGACAGACATATCTTTTTCTCTTTTCTAACAGTAAACCTCCCAAAAAAAAAAAAAAACAAGCACATGAAGAAAACGTTTCTTATAAAGCAAACGTATACAAAAACCATCAAATATGTCACAATTTCAAAGAGATAGATGGATTATAAAGCTTAAACAATCTCTGTACTCAAACATTCACCAAAAGTCACTGCGGGCTCAAACTCACATTTGAACCCTAAACTTAACCCAAACAAAACGTAACTTAATTGAAGGCAAGCTGTCCGACAAGACTTGGAACTATACGTGGAGTATGATTAAGCACGTTTGGGTGATGGATTTCATCGTTGGTGCCTCCTGAAATTAGTTTAGTCAAACATCACTTCACATGTTTGCTAAACACCTTAGTAATCACACGGATTTGGTGGGCATAGAGGACTGGGTGCATAACTCCCCCAAGAAGCAGTAAAGGACAGTCGCTAGATAGATTTGCCAATGAGCTTGCGCTCAGGTGAAAGTAAAGGAAACTTACAGGTACAATAAATCAACCATAGGCTATCTGCAGATTTCACAATGTCAAATGTAAGACTTTTTAAGACCATTAAGAACCAAATATAAGTCCATTTTGTGGAAGTCGTGGCCTAGTGGATAGGGTGATTGACTGGAGATCAAAAGGTCGCTGGTTTGATCCCTAGCTCCACTGGGAGTCGAAGGTGGTATGAGTGTTGAAACTCTCTCCCTCCTGAGACAACCATTACTGTGGTGACCTTGAGCAAGTCACCAGTTACCACAGCTCCCTGGGCACCGCAGCCATGGCTGCCCACTGCTCCCGGTGTGTGTTCACGGTGTGCGTGTTCACTGCTGTGTGTGTGCACTTGGATGGGTTGAATGCAGAGCACAAATTCCTTGTATGGGTCACTCCATACTCGGTCCTAACGTCACTTTCACTTCATTTATGACAATATGTTAGGAAAACACAAGATATAAATTACTGGAAATGTAAACAAAACCTGCAGCTTGACAATGTGTGAACAAACGGAACAGATTTTCTCCCCCAAGATCTTATAAAGATTAAAAAAAGTCCCAAAGTTATAGATAAAGGAACAGAATAAATTTTACATGTGAACGTTTTGTTTCCTGCAATATTATTATTAATTATTAAAAGGAACTTCAGTATCAGCTCTCTCTCTCTCTCTCTCTCTCTCTCTCTCTCTCTCTCTCTCTCTATATATATATATATATATATATATATATATATATATATATATATATATATATATATAC
>SRMA01026396.1:0-11623 GCA_007224835.1 Danionella cerebrum
GTACACCCTGGACAGGTCGCCAGTCCATCGCAGGGCAACATTCACTCACACATTCACACCCTAAGGGGTTATTAACCTAACCACATGTTTTTTGGGATTGTGGGGGAAACCGGAGTACCCGGAGGAAACCCACGCAAGCACAGGGAGAACATGCAAACTCCTTCCAGGAAGGTCACCAGCGAGCCTCGAACCGGTAACCTTCTAACTGGAAGTGAATGCTACTAACTAGAAGTGAAGAAGAAAATGTTATTGTTGACCAATTGTTCTAGCTCTAATAACGAGACTTTAAAAGTGAAGGGGGCGGGGACACAAACAGGGGTTAAAATGTGAGGGGGACATGCCCTTCCATCAGTTAGTTTATCATACACTCAAAGGGCCATTTATTTTTTATTTTTCTGCACTTAGTGAACTCAGCTAACTCCATACTAAGCAAACTGTTGATACATCTAACAATGTAAAAGTTTAATGAAATTATACGTAAAATATGAGCACCATTTTCCATAAAATCAAAAACTATGTTTTGTATGAGAATTGCTATTTTAACAAAAAAAAAATCAGCTGCTTGTTTTGCGTTGCTTTAATAAACATGGATAGGTTTAAGTTAGCTAATAAGTCGAATTGTGAAATGTCTAAATGTTTTTTGTGTTAAATAAAGCTCGCCTCGTTCCTTTCCAGCACGACTCGAAAGCAGCGACTTTCTCCAATCCTGAAACTCTGAAAAACAGAGGCTCATGGGAAATGTAGTGAATTCAGAAATGAGCGGCCTCTATGGCATCTATATATACATTTACTGAATGATGAACAGACAAAAGACGAAATGGAGGCCGGGGTTTGGGTCAGATGTTTTCTTTAGGGGGAGAGCCCAAGCGGACAAGAACGAGGGGCCAAATGAGGCATTCCTCCAGCAAGAAAAAAAGAGTTTGACATCATTCATCGTAGCTCGGTGTGCAGAAAAAAAATTCCCAGTGTTCAGCTCGGGCCGGTGCGAGCTCACAAAATGCAGACGTAGTGACCGTCGATGTTTGATCACCAGCAAGTCTAGCATCAAAACACCCGAGCGAATACTCCTGGATCACCTCATTGCATTACACTTCAGGTTTGGAGGTTAAAAGAAGTGTCCGGGACTGAGGAAATGAAACAGTGAGCTGGAGGGAGAGGAAGAAATGAGCGAGGGATGTGTTGATGGCTCCTGGATGGATGCATAATTTCTGGTGGTTCACAGTGATGGGCTGTAGCTCCAGACGCCGTCTCTCTTCGGTCTTAGAGTTTGATTAGGGTTGAGATGGAGAGACAGAAGCAGAACGCAGCTCCCGAGAAACCTCCACTTAAAGACTGGCTGCCACCGTACACAGCCCCTGGCCCTGACACAGAGAGAGGGAGAGATGGATTATTTATTTCAGGAATAGTTCACTATCTTTTTTTCACTATTTCACAGGTTTTGTATACTTGATATCATGGTCTAAAATGAAGCAAATCAAATTTGCTTTGTGCATTGTTTCAACTTGCTCTGGGTTTGAACACGCACACACACACGCACACGCACACACGCACACACGCACATATACATATATACATATGCGGTGAGGGAAAAAACTATTTGAACCCCAGCTGATTTTGTAAGTTTGCCCACTGACAAAGAAATGATCAGTCTATAATTTCAATGGAAGGTTTATTTGAACAAAAAAAAAATCCAGAAAAATGCTTTTTAAAAAGTGTTATAAATTAATTTGCATTTCCATGAAGGAAATAAGTATTTGATCCCTTTGAAAAACATGCTTCAGTACTTGGTGGCAAAACCTTTGTTGGCAATCACAGAGGTCAGCTGTTTCTTGTAGTTGGCCACAAGGGTTGCACACATCTCAGGGATTTTGGCCCACTCCTCTTTGCAGATCCTCTCCAAGTTGTTTTTTTTTTTTTGCTTTTCCCCTCTCCCGGAGTCCTGGGTAATTAAATTGCTCAAATATTTGCTCTCTATTGAATTATTTTTGTTGTGCTGTGACCTGGCTATTGTCATTTTGGTGCGGTACAATAAATTGTATTTATTCTACTTTCTTGGTCCCATTCCGTTTCTTTCTTTTCGTTCTAAACTGACCATACTCCAATGTGCGCTCTGTGAGCCAATCGTCTTAACTGAGGATTAGGGGCGTAACAGTGGCACTGTGGGTAGCACTGTGGCATTCCAGGCAGAAGGTTCCCAGTTCGAGGCTCACCGGTGACCTTCCTTGGATGTTTCTTGTGTGGGTTTCCTCCGGGTACTCCTGTTCCCCCCACAATCCCCCCCAAAAAACCTCAAGTTTATTGAATTATCTAAGTGTGTGTTGCCCTGTGATGGACCTGTCCAGGACGTACCCCCATCTTTACACCTCAAGTGAGCTGTAAAGCCCAGCAGCCCTGTGACCCCGAAAGGGAACAAGCGGGCAGGAGAATGAATGAATATTGAAATGACGTCTCATTAAAATGAAGGTTAATGATAATTTTAGTATAGTGTTAAAGTTTTTGAAATACTCTCAGTGTAAGTTGAAGTTATGCATTATTACAAAAGTGAAATAGAGGCATTTTGCTGAGCACACAGTTACGAACCATTTGCTTCTAGTTATTATCGGTGAGTTTTGATGTGGAACTCTGCTTGGACTGCATTGTTTTGTGAAGTGTAGTCCCTTCCTGCAGGCGTTTACTTTCCCCTTGACTTTATGGCTTTGTAGATTCAGGCATGTTTCGAGAGTTCCTAACAACAAGTGTGTACTCACTGAAAAGCAACATGCTGGCGTTGGAAGCCCCGAGGCGGTTGGAGGCCAGACAGGTGTAGTTGCCGAAGTGCTTTTCTGTCACGTTGGTGAAGAGCAGCAGGGAGCGCGTCTTCTCATTTTTAATCTTCAGCGTGTTATCACTCTCCACTGGCCTGAGAGAAGAAAGAAATGTGAGAGGTATGACAGGTGTCAGCATGCGCTGCTTTCCAGAACTCTCTGAAAACGTAAAAATACGATGTATCGAATTGTCTTTTGGTAAATCCTGACACAACTTCATTGCCTCCATCATTTGAGAACATCAAGAAATCTGGACATATGCTTTAAGCTAGAACCCATTGTCATTGCCAAAATAGATTAGCATGCATTTCTTTGTGCATCAAGCTCATTTTAAAAGATTTGTAAATACATCTCTTTCTATAACGACGCCTTCAATTGATTTTTCTTCTTCTTTTGAAGATGTATGGCTGCTCCTCTTTAATATAATCTTTTTCATTTTCTTTTAACTTCACTTGATCAAATGCTTCACAGTTTGAAGACCCTCCATTAACCTCGACTCCCAATTAATCTATTCTTTTGATCTCAGGGGTGCAGTGCCACAGCTCTGCCTCTTGGATTGCACAATGTTCTATGTGTTTAGAAGCCGGTGTGCTCCATGCTTCTTCTGATAAAATACTGTTACCTTGATGCTCCCTTTGGTCAAAGAGGTGTTGAACAGTGTTGATATTTTAAATATAGGCAATGATCCTTTGTCAGGGAGTTGTATTTGTGTGATTAAGCACAACTTTTCTACAAAACTAGGACTACTTTTTCTACTCAAAAATGCTGTGTACCATAGTTTATTCAGGAATGGTGTGCTATTACTTTTGTTAAAGTCTACATTTTCTCTATTGTAACCAAAGAGGGAGAGAAGCTGAATCCAAAGAAACAGTTTTGAATTGGACAGACTGTTTATGAGACGCATGTTGAGTGAAGTCCGCATTTTTAATAGACACATTTTTCATAGTCTCAGAGTTAAATTCCCCATCAAAGATTTAGAGAATGAGCATATCAAGTCCACGAGACGGCAACACCACACTGAACAAGACGACAAGCTTTTTTAGAAACGTAGACTTTGATATTTTAACACCTAGTTGAAACATTTATTTGAACATTAATCCAGAATACACTACACATCGTGATGACCAGCAGCATCACAGCAGGTTCTGATTGGCAGGGAGTCATTGTGATGTCACTTTTGAAGCTAACGTTGATGAGTACTGCTGTTGGTGGTACGTTTGTGTTGCTGTGAAACCTTTCAAATGGCTCAGTCAGCTCTTCTGATGCAGTTTGCAAACACAACTCACTGACTGCGGATGATAATCAAGAAACCTCCCGAGAAAATGTAGATATAAGAGAGTATCCAGCTGCATAATGAGTATAAGTAACATGTCAAAAGGTAGTTTTGCCGAGTGTTGAATCCAGTCAGGCTGAAAATTGAGCCCATATCTCATATTTTTGTGATGATTATTACAGATAATGTTCAGTATGCAACAGCACAGATTTCCATTTAGTCTAGTTATACTTATTCTTAAGGCCTTTACACACCTATGCCTTTTTTTAATGCAGGGGTTGCATACAGCAAATGTTTAGCCTTAATTACACAGGCGCAAATGTGACCATACACACCAGCAGGAAAGAACGCTGCGTCGATTTTTAAGAAACACGCCAAGACATTTTTATTTTCAAGCAGTGCGTCAGACGTGAAGCGGTAGGTGGTGCTTGAGAACAAAACGAGGAGTAGTAGCCAAAAGGTAGAAATAAAGACGGGTCCCTTCAGACTGCCGGACTGTACCGAAGCATCCAGTCTTTGGTAAATTCACTCTCGACGAGAGCTGCAGAGGATTTCACACGGCATGATTTTAGACAAAATCGCAGCAAAACCAAACACTGGTGAGAAAGATTAGAAAACTATACCCACAGAAAATCCCACTGAGAATGGGATTATAATCAACAATAGGAGTGCGTAAGTTTTTATTTCATTAACTGGGTCCAAATAAACCGAAAAGAAACCCCCTTTTGAATTGAAACCACGGTTTATATTCCCGTCTATGCCTTTGTGACTCCACAACTTCTTGTTGCTCTGGATGCGGCTCTCATTGCCGAACACTCCACGATTGTGACTCGCTGACAGACACAGATGTTTGAGAAGCATTTTTGCTCTTTGGTACTTCCATCTGTGCGATTGTCACACATGTACACAAACCCTGATTTGCATGGTATTCTTGGAATAAACTGGGAATAAATTGGGGCTAAAATCGTGCATCTGAAACCGGCATCAGAGTGAAGTGGTTTGTTTTCCAGAAAACAAATAGTTTGGCTTTAAATAAGCGATCGTTCATCCTCTTCTCCTTCTCCATAAACGTTTCTCACACAATGTGAATTGCTTCTGCGCCACCATGTGGCATGGAGTGATTTACAGTTGACCGAAGCACCATCTAGTGTTCAGGAGAGGGTATGTGCACTCATTTTTAAACGCAAGAGTAAGACGCAGAGAGCTGATGACGCAGGGCAGCAAACGCATGGGCCTTAACTCAGTGTTTGTTACATAGTGTTTTTCAACAAAGGAAAGAAAAGGTATCATGTTCTAAAAATGATGCTTATAACCCAATCGCCACAATCAGGAAGTTATTTTGAAATGAACAGTTAACATTAACCAAAGCAATAATGAACCAGCGCAGGGCCAAACACAAGAGGGAAGCTGATCAGGAAGTAGATGCTAGACTAGAGCCAAAGTAAGGAGATGGTGGGACCAAACAATCACACGTCTCAGCAAATGTGCTCAGATACGGAAGAGTACCAACACTCACCAGCCCAGGGCATTTATTGAGCATATGGCTGGTGAGCAGGCAAACGCAACAGAGAAAGAGAACGCCAACGGTGAAGCATGTCACAATGGACAATTATGACAGAAGTAAACTCTTCAAGCACTCTAGCTTACCTTCTGTCATCTCGGTACCATTCAAAGGAGGCAGTAGGTACTGCCATAGCTTCACAGCGCAGTATGGCAGTTTTCCCAATCTTAGCAGGCATGTTCTTCACATCGGTGATAATTGGTGGATCTGACAACAAATTCAGAAAAAAATACTGCAGTTAAAGAGCATCTCTAGTTAGAGTCAGCAAAATATAATACAGTGGAACCTGGAGATACGAATGCTTCGAGTTACGAAATGTTCCAGATACGAAAGAGAAACCCTGTGTTGCATTCTCTCCATCCCTTCTCACACGCTCGGTACGCTTGTGCTTGTTGGTGTTCGTAATTCATGTAATGTCTTGAGAAAGTTAACTTTCATAAAAGTTTCTTAATTTTTCTCTTGTTTTCCATTGTTTTATCAACCTAAACTGTTTCTGAGAAAATTTGCTTCGAAATACGAAATGTTTGAGATACGAAACGCGCCCTTTATCTCAGGGACAATAAACTCTGTACAATAAAGTGAACACTAAAATAGCAAGATCTGAAAATCTTGCTAAATATTTTAATAAAATTTTATATTAAATATTAAATATTTTAATTAAAATAAAAATTACAATGAAACACCTTCTATAAATGGTATCGGCCACAGTAAAAAAAAAAACAAACATTAGAAACAAAGGATGTTTATTTAAAAAGCTTTATCTGAAGCATCCCTCTGATTCCTGCCAGTTGAAAGTTTTCGAAGATTTCCCGCAGAGCATCAAGTCTTTGTGTGTAGTGGACTCACAGTTGACTGTGACCTTGACTCTGCGTGTGTCCGGTGGTGCCACACCATTATTGGTGATGCATTCGAACTCCTCCGCCTGATGCCTCTTGATTTCTGTTATTTCCAGAAACTCGCCTTCATTCAAGAGGCCGTCTGGAAATAGACATTTTCAGAAAAGGATTACAAGAACAATTCAAATAAAGTATACCACAATATTATACGTATTATCTAAAAGGCATGCATTTCCTAAACAAATCTGATATTTGATTTTCAGTAATCGTTCTGATTTAATCATTTACTGCTCAAAATGCTTGGTTTATGGTTTAGTTCATTTAAATAATACCAAATATTTATAAATGTCAACCGAAATCTGGTTTTAAAGCCCCTATCATTTTGAACTATTGCTGCAATTGTCACTGGATCAGAAACAACAGATGTGGAGAACCTAGTTGAATAAACACCAGTGTGGTGCAGAGTGTGCTTCATATGTCTGAACGTAACTGGAATGAACCCGTATGGTGAACCCGGAGCTTTGATGCACAAAAAATTCAGATCATGAAGAACAATACTGCAGAAGCCAACGGATTCTCCGAATTCCATGAGAGTGAAACATGCCTTTTGAGAAAAGGACACTAGTGATATCCGGTGCATACGGTAAGTATTCATAGCGCCTCACTTTTTCCACACTTTTTTATGTTACAGCCTTATTGAAAAATGGATTAAATTCATTTATTTCCTCAAATTCTACACACAATAGCCCATAATGACAAAGTGGAAAGAAATTGTTGCAAAAAAACCCCCCAAAAAACTGAAAAATCACATGTAGATAAGTATTCACAGCCTTTGCCGTGAAGCTCTAGATTGAGTTGAGGTACATTCTGTTTCCACTGATCATTCTTGAGATGTTTCAGCAGCTTCATTGGAGTTCCCCTGTGGTAAATTCAGTTGATTGGACGTGATTTGAAAAGCCATACACCTGTCTATATAACGTCGCAGGTTTGACAGTGCATGTCAAAGCACAAACCAAGCATGAAGACAAAGGAATTGTCTGTAGACCTCAGAGACAGGAGTGTCTCGAGGCACAAGGCTGGGGAAGGTTACAGAAAAAGTTCCAATGAGCACAGTGGCCTCCATCATCCATAAATGGAAGATGTTTGGAACCACCAGGACTCCTCCTAGAGCTGGCCGACCATCTAAGCTGAGTGATCGGGGGAGAAGGGCCTTAGTCAGGGAGGTGATCCATAACCTGAGGGTCACTCTGTCTGAGCTCCAGCGTTCTTCTGTGGAGAGAGGAGAACCTTACAGAAGGACAACCATCTGCAGCAATCCACCAATCAGGCCTGTATGGTAGAGTGGCCAGACTGAAGCCACTCCTAAGTAAAGGGCACATTGCAGTCTGCTTGGAATTTGCCAAAAGGTATCTGAAGGACTCTCAGAACATTTGGAGAAAACCAGGCACCACTCAACACCAGGCTAATACCATCCCTACAGTGAAGCATGGTGGTGGCAGAATTATGCTGTGGGGATATTTTTCAGCAGCAGGAAGAGAAAGGGAGGGATCACGTGAAGAAAAATCAAGCAAAAACATGATGCAAATGTAAATAATAGTCACACATCGTGACACCGCACTGCCCGTGCGCTGCAAACAGAAACAGTCGGGAGGAATCCTCTTATTAACTGAGAAATGACGAGCATCCCGACATTTTGATTAATGTTTTTGCCTCAGAGCGAGGCACCACACAATGAGAGAGGAGAGGGGGGACCCCTCACAAGAGCAGAAAGACATAAAGCTGCAAAAAAAAAAACAACAACAAGAGCTAAATTCTCTGGAAAGAGAAACCGTCAAGAAGAATCCTCTAATTGAGAAGGAGCTTGTTGACATTTAGATTAATGTCTTCGCTTTGGACGAGGCACCACCCATTTTAATAAAACACACAATCCGAGCGCAGTGAAACAGCTTCTTCACAAAACATGAGAAAGAAAGAGACAATTACTATCAAATGTAGAAAGAGAGAGAGAGACAGACTGAGACAGTTTTTCCTTTACATGTCAAAATATTACCCCGTTTTTCCAATATCTCTACATTCTGGAAAAGCTCAATAGTTAATTGTGTCATAGCAATTTAATTAAATGAAAATAACATTAAACACATTTGTTTGCCATTACTATTTATTTATGAAAATCAGAAACGAGTGAAACAAACACAAGCGCAGGTCTCTGCCTCTGCCCAAGAACATCCATCACATTAAACAGAGAGATGATCGTTTCACAAAGAACCCGATGCTCGACACAATCATTATTTATTTATGATTTTGTTCTTCTTCTTCTTTTCCTTTCGCCTGTTCCCAGTTTAGGGGTCGCCACAGCGAATCATCTGTTTCCACCTAACTCATGTCCTCAGTATCCTCTACTCTTGTACCAACTACCTTCATGTCCTCTTTCAGCACATCCATATATCTCGTCTTTGGTCTTCCTCTTGACCTCTTGCCTGGAATCTCCATCTCCAACATCCTTCTACCAGTATAACCACCATCCCTCCTCTGAACATGTCCAAACCATCTCAATCTGGCCTCTCAGACTTTGTCTCCGAAACAACCAACCTGAGCTGTCCCTCTGATTTTGTTAAAGAAAAATAATCAACTGTTCAGTATCTGTCATTTTATATAATCTATTTATAGTCACTTATTACGAGTCACTGGTAGCAGGGGGGACTGAGGCTGAGGTGTCTTAAGGGGTACGTGGCTGGAAAACGTTTGGGAACCACTGCTCGAACCTTTTGAGTACTTCCTGAGATTAATTGACCTTGTTACAAACTGCTTGTTGAGCTTTTCTCCAATCTGTAAGTTGCCTCGGACAAAAGCATCTGCTAAAGGCATGAATGTAAATGGTCACAACACAAGGTTTGTCTAAATGTTTACCACTCTCTGGCAAAGGGGAAGAAAGAGGCTGAAAACAAAGAAATGGAATTGAGCCAAAAGACGCATGTGTGATTCTACCGATGTTTCAACCCCTTCCATCCATTAGTGAGTACAAACAGACAAACAAAAGCATCAGTTCACAACGGGATCTGTCGGTGTGCGTTTGAAATAGCTGCTATTATCGAAACAGCAAGATCAGATCTGTTTGAGTGTACTTTGTCCATTTTCAAGTATAATAGTCAGTCTGACAAACAGCACAGTGCAATTGTGCTGGTTTCAGCCATAATCATCCACTTCTCAGCAGGCTTCAGGCAAACACAAAGCAACTGCACACCTTTTAATTCACAAACACCACAGACCTGGCAGCTTTTCTAATGGTAGCTTATTGGGGAGGATTATTAGCACCGCTACTGAACTGGAGAGGATTATTCGCCTCTGACAGAGTGCACGCTGGGCTTTACAGCCATGTTATTCACTCATTGCATTAGTGTAATAAATATCGTTCCACCGTGACATCTTTGTCAGGCCGCCTGAGCATCTATTGAAACCCGCTGAGGGGAAGAAACGATCTCTTTCCAACAAAAAACACTAATGAAGCAGCAGAAAAAATGCTGCTTGTGTTGAATTCTTGTAGCGTTGGAAAAAAAAAATTATTGTTGTAGAGCAAAAAATGAGGTTAAAATTAGAATTAAAGAAAAAAAAGTGTTTAGATCTTATCAGTGATGCATTCCATTGTTGGATTGTTTTATTTTTACAAGCCTCCAAACAATTTCTATGTTATCCAGCCAGTCAACCGTCTGGACTTCTGGAGTGGCACTGGGTGTGAACATCCCACTGCATCCTGCACAGAATGTGTGTGGGTGATGATTCTGATGGAGAAAAATGACTTGACATATTACTGACTAATCTAGACTCAAGTGCAGCATGTGTGAGTGGAGTGGGTGTGTCATCTGTCAAACACTCCAATAAACTCACATTAAAAAACAAACTAATTTGAATGACTTCTAATGAATTTCAGAAAACACTTTTTGAGTTTATATAGATTGTTTTCTGTTAATGATTGACAGCTGTGTAAAAGTGATGTCATCTCACTCCGTCGGCTCTCCTGCTCGGCGTGGGTGTGTCTTCTGTTAATGATTGACAGCTGTGTAAAAGTGATGTCATCTCACTTCGTCGGCTCTCCTGCTCGGCGTGGGTGTGTCTTCTGTTAATGATTGACAGCTGTGTAAAAGTGATGTCATCTCACTCCGTCGGCTCTCCTGCTCGGCGTGGGTGTGTCTTCTGTTAATGATTGACAGCTGTGTAAAAGTGATGTCATCTCACTCCGTCGGCTCTCCTGCTCGGCGTGGGTGTGTTTTCTGTTAATGATTGACAGCTGTGTAAAAGTGATGTCATCTCACTCCGTCGGCTCTCCTGCTCGGCGCGGGTGTGTCTTCTGTTAATGATTGACAGCTGTGTAAAAGTGATGTCATCTCACTCCGTCGGCTCTCCTGCTCGGCGTGGGTGTGTCTTGTGGTAATGATTGACAGCTGTGTAAAAGTGATGTCATCTCACTCCGTCGGCTCTCCTGCTCGGCGTGGGTGTGTCTTCTGTTAATGATTGACAGCTGTGTAAAAGTGATGTCATAACACTCCGTCGGCTCTCCTGCTCGGCGTGGGTGTGTCTTCTGTTAATGATTGACAGCTGTGTAAAAGTGATGTCATCTCACTCCGTCGGCTCTCCTGCTCGGCGTGGGTGTGTCTTTTGTTAATGATTGACAGCTGTGTAAAAGTGATGTCATCTCACTCCCTCGGCTCTCCTGCTCGGCGTGGGTGTGTCTTCTGTTAATGATTGACAGCTGTGTAAAAGTGATGTCATCTCACTTCGTCGGCTCTCCTGCTCGGCGTGGGTGTGTCTTCTGTTAATGATTGACTGCTGTGTAAAAGTGATGTCATCTCACTCCGTCGGCTCTCCTGCTCGGCGTGGGTGTGTCTTCTGTTAATGATTGACAGCTGTGTAAAAGTGATGTCATCTCACTCCGTCGGCTCTCCTGCTCGGCGTGGGTGTGTTTTCTGTTAATGATTGACAGCTGTGTAAAAGTGATGTCATCTCACTCCGTCGGCTCTCCTGCTCGGCGCGGGTGTGTCTTCTGTTAATGATTGACAGCTGTGTAAAAGTGATGTCATCTCACTCCGTCGGCTCTCCTGCTCGGCGTGGGTGTGTCTTCTGTTAATGATTGACAGCTGTGTAAAAGTGATGTCAT
>SRMA01026396.1:25728-36136 GCA_007224835.1 Danionella cerebrum
CTCTTACCCAGTGTTCTTGACTGTCAAATTAACTCATCCACACCACTCCCCAAGAACCTATCTTCATTTTGATACCAAGATTTGCAGTTTAGACCTTGTAAAAGCTGAGAAATGCCTTAAAAAGTAAAAGTATAGGATTTTCGGAAAATAGGCCTCAGGGCTTAAGAGGTTAATCTGTCAGTGTTTCCCAGTTTATCTGTCGCAATAAGAGTTCCAATTATCTGAATCTTATTTACTACAATATTCGCCTATGTGCAAGTCGTAATCCATGTTGAATGTGAAAAATGTTGAATGTATGTTCATACCTTGTACAATGAGGTAGACATGGGCTGTCCGGGGCTGATTTCTTGCCTGGAAGCTGCAGGTGTAGGGTCCCTCATCGGTCACCATCACTCTTTCGATCCGAATAGAGAAATCACTGTTGTTGCTGTTTTCCAAAGAGACCCGTGGGTCCAGAGACCACTTATCTGTTCCAGTGAACAAGATGTTGGAGCGGTTTAGCCATGCCTTGTGAGTGACTTCCTCATCTATCTTGCATCTGAAAGAGATGGAAAACACACTAGTTAACCTAAGAAAACCCAATGGTATGCCAGCAGAACATCTTTTGAAAACACATGACAGTTCTAAAGGTATCTAAAGGTATGCTCAGAGTCCAGGTAAACTTTGCTCTCCTACTTTCCCCCCTTCTGCACACTGCTACAACAGTTTTTTTCTGACCAGATATTTGGTCCATCTCGTCAAAGGATAGTCATGAGAGACGCGTTTGAGCTACTTAAGTAAGAAACATCTCATGGATGCTCCGGGACGCATCCTCAGAATGTATCCTGGGATCGTTGAGTGTTTTGGGTCTCACAACAACATACACCCTCTCCCAGGCGACCCGGCTGGGGTTGATCAATCCCAGACTCCCCTGCGGCCTTCTCTGCAGCTTCACTTGTGGAAAGAATAGCCCTTTTCTTTGCCATCCCTGTAACACCCACAAAACTGCACAAAGAACGTCCTCCAAAGCCTCTACAACCAACTTCTATGGGCTCATACACAGTAAAATCCGAAGAGTTAAATTAACTCTACTCAGAGTGTATTTGGTCCCACTCTATATAGAGTTAAACCAACTCTAAAGGAGAGTTATTTAAATAAGTCTATTTAAACTAAACAGTCTATTTTTGTCTGTTTTTACTCTTTCTGGAGTGGATTGGTCCCTCTCTGAATAGTTAATATTTAGTTTGCAAAAACATGAAGAAAATAGATTATTAAATTACTCTTTCTCAGAGTCGGTTTAACTCTATATAGAGTGGGACCAAATATACTCCGAGTAGAGTTAATTTAACTCTTAGGATTTTACTGTGTAGATGGTTCTCCAGCCTCTCTCCCTGCACTCCTCTGCCAGTTCCTGGTACTTGTCTCGTTTCCTCTCATTTGCTTCCTCAATACGCTCTTCCCAGGGCACCATAAGTTCCAGCATGATTAGCTGTTTTAAACCCTCTGAGGTAATTATCATGTCTGGGCGGAGACTTCTTGTTACAATGTGCCGAGGGAACCTCAGTTGTTTTCCCAGATTGACCAGCTGCCTGTCCGAAGCTTTGTGGAGGAGTCCTGTTATTAACTTTGGGACGCCCGGGGTTTCTCTCCAGCTTTAATGAAGGGGACTTTTTTGGAGCATGATGCTATTTGCTGGCGCTGATAGCTGAGGCTAAACTCTCAGAAATTGCCTTTAGCACCTGGTCATGACGCCAACGATAGCGACCATCAGCCAGAGCTTTTGGGCAGCCGCTGAGGAGATGTTCTAAAGAGCCCCTTCCAGAGCAAAGAGGGCATGTAGATGTCTCACTCTTCCCCCAGACATGGAGGTTCGCTGGACTTGGCAGGACATCGTAGACAGCTTGTACCAGGAAACGTACCCGATGAACATCTGCCTGTAAGATGTTTGCCCAGGTAATCCTGCGCTGTAGTATACTTTCCCACCTAGTCCACGCTCCTTGCTGCTGGATTCCCACTGCCCTGCTCGCTCGCTCTTCCTCCACACCTGCTCGAACCTCTTCCTGGAGTAGATGGTGTCTTTCCTTGCCACGGGCCTGGCTAAGCAATGTCTTTGAAAAATAGCCCAAGCCTGCTCTGTCTGTTGCCGCAGTGCCCACCAAAGCCTTTTGTCTCAGGCGTGACTCTGCCAGCTCCACTGCTTTCCCAGCATTCCATTTCCTTCCTGTCCTCACCTCAATGTTGGCTGATGACACCTTGCAGTCCCTGGAGTCCCTGTACTGTAGGACTTCTCTGGTGCGTACCACCATGAACTCTTCTGTAAGGCCACTGAACGGCAGCTGCAAGATGTTACTCATCCCATATAGTGCAGAGCTGGTAAGACTGTGTGGAAGGCCCAACCACTTCCGAAGAAATCCACTGATCTTCTTTTCTACTGACTCAACAATTGTCATTGGCAAGCCAAGCTCCAAGTTCTTTGTTGGATCTTTGGATAGCAGCAGAGTCTTTCAGGCTGGAGTCAAAGAGCTTCCATTAACTCTTGACAGGTTGCTCTGTGATGGTTGGGATGAGCAGAGATGGAAAACCGGAACTTGTCAATCACTTTCCCCTTCTTTAGCACCATGGACCTTGACTTAGAGGGCTTAAAACTCATTCTAGCCCAAGTCTCTCTAGTCCTTGTCAGATCCACCTGCTCTCTGGGACTGATGTCGTTGTGATGGTAAGGTCATCCATATAGGCTCTAATAGGGGGATGTCGTACACCTGACTTAGTTAGGGGCATTCTGCATTCCTCTTCGGCTGACTTAACCACCATGTTAAGGCCATGTCATGGCAAGGGCGAAAAGAACAACCAAGATGGTACAGCCTGTTGTTATTCCTTTCCCAATGTGATGCCAGTCTGATGTTTCTGACCCAGATGTGACCCGCATCCTGAAATTATTGTAGTAATCCAGTAATCTTACTGGGAACATGATGGAGGTGTAAAGCGATCTCGACCAGTTTGTGTGATATGGACCCATAGGCATTTGTCAAGTCCAACCACAAGACAACTAAGTCACCTCTGTTCTCGTGGGCCTCTCTGATGAGCTGTGTTACTATATCAGTATGTTCCAAGCAGCCGGGAGCTCCAGGAATACCTTCCTTCTGCACTGAGGGGTCGTCTTCGCGAGACGATGCTGAAAAACACCTTTCCTTCAACACTCAATAGAGAGATGATTCGAAACTGATTGATATTTTTGGAGTTCTCCTCTTTAGGGATCCACACTCTCTCAGCACACCTCCACTGGCCAGCAACTCTTCCTCTTCGCCAAATCACCTTCAAGGTCTTCCACAGGTGCCAGAGAAGCCTTGGACAGCGCTTATAAGGTATACCACTGGGACCTGGAGTAGATGCTGAGTGTGCTTGTCGCCAAGCAGTCGTTTGTGAATCCGAAGGGATTGGCGATGAAGGCCGCTCGCTTCCTGGCTCTCTCCCCCATCTCCGGTGCCACTCTGCTCTACGCAGGGTTTCTTTCTCAAAATGTTTTGCAACTCTACTAATGATTGTTTCTCCTCATCAGTAGCTTTGTTGTACTGTTTCTTGATGGAACGAAGCTCCTGATGCAGGTGATGTATCTGGGTAGCTCTGCGGTTCATGGTGTAGGAGGCAGGCTTGGTATTTCCATTCTCTACCTGGCCGAATCTTTCTAAGGCATAGCTGAAAATGATTGTAGTCATAGTTTTGAGACGGCTGTCAACATCTCCTTAAGCAGTGGCTTGGATTATGTTGGACGCATCCTCATCAAACTGCCTACAATCTTCCGAGATGCACTTTGGTATATAATAAATAAATAAATTCTCCTTTGCGGACAGTTTGCGACAATCCTTTGCAAACGTCCCTGCTCATCTAATGTACATCACGTTTGTCACATAGGCGAGTAGTCTAATGCAGGGGGCGCGGTCTTCCCGTTAATCCAGTCTCGTTGACGGAGCAGCTAGGGGACACTTCTGCATTCCCCGGGTGGAGGAGGCTATCACAGTGCATTTATGCCTGGGCAATGCTGGAAAGTTTTCGTCTGTCCTGATGGTGAAAGCTTACTCTGTGGTGAGTCAAGCTGCTGCTTCACTGCATGCCACGGTGACCCTTCAGGTCTTTCAGGCCAGGGTCCTCTGTGACATGCACTAGGGTGATGGCAGCCAAGAGACTATTCTGGAATGACACAATGTGGCCGACTTACTAGGTCCAGGAGAGCCACCTGTGGTTAGGCCAGGCTTGTACGCTTCCTGAAGACTGGATTTTGAAGATCGAAGTTTCTATATGCACGTGTGTCTCCAGGTGGCCTCTTTGGTGTTGCTGTGGGAGACTTTGCATTGAAGGACCCCACGATCAGGAAGCAGGCTGAGGGTCTAGGTGAGCCAATGGTTTCAAGTAGCATAGTCACAGCAAGTCTGTGCTTATTATTATTATTATTAAGTTGGGCGGCACAGTGGCGCAGTAGGTAGCACTGTGGCCTTCCAGTTAGAAAGTTGTCGGTTTGAGGTCACTGGTGACCTTCCTGGAAGGAGTTTGCATGTTCTCCCTGTGCTTACGAGGGTTTCCTCCGGGTACTCCAGTTTCCCCCACATTCCCAAAAACATGCAGTTAGGTTAATTGAAGAATCTAAGTTCCCCTTAGGTGTGAATGTGTGAGTGTATGTTGCCCTCAATGCACTGGCGACCTGTCCAGGGTGTACCCCCGCCTCTCGCCATATGTGTGCTGGATATAGGCACCGGCAGACCCCCATGACCCCCAAAAAAGGGAATAAGCGGTTTGGAAAATGAACAAATATTTTAAAGTCTGCCTTAGTTGGGTATGTAAACCTTGATTTCACTGGCATAGGGATCACTTTTCACCAGGGCACAATTATTTGCTTTACTTGGGGACTTAAAGCCACATCACAAACTCTTCTTGGATCTTTAACCAACATTTTAAAGGTTTGTAAAGAATTAGTAAAATATACAAATTTAATGATTAAATCCTATTGCAAAAATGATTAGTTCCACAAAAGAATTAGCTGGAGTTTTGCAGTTTGCTAATGTTCACCTCTAGATGTCCCTGTTTTTTTTATGTTTAAATTCAGAAATTGTGACACATTTAAGGCTTAAATATCACTCATGCTCCTGTCATCTTTGACTTTCAGCCTATCAAACCATAATATCACATCATTTCCTATTCCCGGGGCAGTTGTGCGGAATAATAATGCAGTGCTTTAGAGAATATGAGCCCCTGACTGGAGGTTCAGGAGTTCAGCGCTGCCTGATAGAGTAAAACAAAGCAATTTCTCTCAAAAACTGATGAACAGCAAAACTACAGAGAATATTTCAGATATAATCTGAAAAGGTTCAAGTGTTAAAAAATACAAATTATGAGAGTAACATGTTTCAGTGTGATGTGTGACATGTTTCAAATTACATGTATGTCAAGGGTTTGTTTTTAGATTAACGGCAACTCAATTCTGGATTATTATTATTATTATTTTATTTAATTTTTTTTTAGGAAGGGGGGGTGGGGGGTGTGTAATGGTTAGTTTATAAAGGTGCACGCTGAAATGTGACAGTTAGACTTTAATTGATTTACAGTGTTTTTTTGGTTTAGGTTTAGGTAGGTATTTAAGGAATAGTTAGGTTAAATTTTTAGATTTCTTTTTTTTTTTTTAGCAACGGTTGGGGTTATTGTAGTATATTAAAAGGTCTTTTATTTTATTAATGTGCAATTACATTTTTTTGCATACTTGCATCCCACATTTATGCAGACTTTGTTTTTGTTTTTACCTGAAACACATTTATACAAAGTATATATATATATATATAAATAAAATACAAATGTTGCCCTACATAAAAAAAAAAAAAATCTAAAGATACTTCATTTGTAAATCTAAACATCGTTAAATAATGACAAGCATAAAATGCTAAGGATGCTTGAGTTAGGATGAAGTCTAGTCACCTCAAAACTACGCTCTCTCCCTCCAGAACGGTTATGTTGTCGGGCAAGTGTCCGAATTCCACCGTCTGTGCAGCGATGGCTCCTGCCAAAGAAAGCCAGAGAGGAGACGGTGAGCATTCACACACAAACACAAACACACACACGCACACACAACAGAAGGTGCTCTTTGTGGGCACTGACCATTTTACTCACTGTGGGCAGGCTGTGATTGTTTTTGGGGTTTCGTTTAGTTATTAGTGAGCAGAGAATCATAAGAGCAGAGAACGACAAGCACGCTGACCGTCAGATGCTTTGAATAATGATTGGCTTGTGACTCGAACACTCGTCCAAGCGGCCTGATAATGAGCCCAGGGAAGAGAGGATTCACGCAGACACCCCCACACACACATCCAGCAGAGCGTGAAATGAAGAGCCTGCCACTGCAAGCGGATGGCATACAAACACACACTGTCTAGTGCGTGCCACTTGTGTACAAACACATACACTTGGGTTTTCATATTCACAAATGAATTTCCTGACAGAAATCATCCTGGGATTTGAGGAGGGCAGGGCATCAGAGGAAATGGGAATTGGCTCGGCCTTTTTGCAGGCAGCAACAATTTCTTTTTTTTTTCTCAAGCCCCGTTCGTGTTCTTATCTATTCGGGGTTTAAAAATCATGCTCCAATTTCCCCCGCAAACAGAGATTAGCATGCTACATTTACTAGCCATGGCGGAATATGAGATGTTACTTTTAAGAACAAATCATTAAAAAGCCTTTGTATATAAACTTTGGCATCTTAAACGCTGGGTGTAGCCAGTCGTCACCATCTTACCAAGTTTTTCAATGCCAGATGATCGTAATAATGCAAAGCATGCACTAAGTTTAACGTACTGTAAGTGTATGACCATAACCTGCTACTTTAATTCCTGCTAAGACCCCTATGGCTAAAACAAGGATATGGCTAATTTAAAGATTTTTAAGTAACTTATCCTCCAGGGGGTGCTATCGCAAGAGTGACTGCGTGTTCTCGCTGTGCTTGCGTGGTTTTCCTCTGGGTACTCTAGTTTTCCCCACAAGACTAAAAACATGCCTCAAATTAATTGAATTCTCTAAATTCCCATCAGGAATGAGACATGCTCACGATGCACCTCCCCTTTCACCAAAAGTAAGCTGAAGAACCCTGTGACCCCGAGGGATTAAGTCGGGAAAGAATACGATTGAATGAGTTGCCACAAAGGTTAAAGGATTTTTGGCATTTTAACTTGGGTGTCAATGTGAAACTACTCACTTCTGGTACCACCATCAAGGGGCGAGTCAGTGAGCTTACTATTAAACAAAGATTGACGCTTGAAAAAAAAAGCATTGGAAATGGCCTTTGTAAATTCATGTTAATTCAGAACTACAATCAGTTCTGCTGAATTATCCGCTTGTTAAGTCTGACACTGTACTGCGCTTCCGGGTCCTGGCGCTCCTTTCTTAAATCTAGCGAAACATCATGTATAGATTACCAATAATGTGCTATAACAAATGTTAGAATCAAGGTGTCATAAAAGAAATAACGTTAATAACTGTTCTGTAGCGCAACTTAGAGAAACCCTGTGACGCGTTCTCAGAAGCGTCTCTATAGTACGATCGGTACTGTTCATCCTATTTCTGACTTTTTAAAAGTCATGTGACCAGACAATTGTAATGCAGTACACTACTTTCATCTTCGGGCAGAAATCCTTGAACAAGCTGGGCATCTGAGGAAATGGGCACTGCCTCAGTTTGTTTGCAGGTGGTCCCATTTCATTTTAGTTTTCAAACACCATTCTTATTCTTATCTATTCAGGGTTTGCAAAATATGCTTCAATTTCCTCTGCAAACAGAGATTAGCATGCACCCCCCCCCCCTCCCTCACTCCCTCCTCCATTGACAACCACGCTAATGCTGCCAAATGCCAGCGTGGTGCCAGCTTCTACTTCTAATCCTCATCACAACCAGCTCTGCCCTTAATATTTGCCTGAACCTTTTCTGTAGTTTTGCGGTCAGAAGTTATAGGGATAGCCGGAAATCCTGCCATCATCACGGGCCGACGTTTCCTTCCTGGAGCTCCGGGATTACTCTTAAGATCATAAGTCCCCTATCTTCGGCTGTGTTCTGAGCATCAAGAGTTTTGTTTAGCGAGCTCTCCCTTCAAAGTACATAGTTGCTATGCAGGACTCATTTTCCTCCTACGCCGAGAAAGCCAAGGTTTTTTTTCCTCCTGCCGAGTTTTGTTCTTAACTATGGAGTAACCTTGAAGTCTTCCTGACCAATAATGGCGCACTTCAATGACTCCAGCGTTCATCTTTACAGCCTCCTCCGTTTACTCCCCTCAGTTTCTTCTGCTTCAAACAGATGATGCTGGCACAAGGAAACATCCCAGCCCATTATGAGGGGGTTAGTCCCAATTCCCTTTTCAATTCCTCTCTTCACAGCTCAATTGGCAGCCCAGATTTTAATACCTGGCAGGTTCTGCTTCTCTATCTCTAGCTGGGTCAACACTCACACCGCGTGCACAAATACGCTTGATTATGAGAAGCTCCGTCCTATTTTCACTCTGGTGTGCAAGCCACATCACTCATTTCCCAAAGGTGTCCCCTGCAGAAATGAAACCGAGGAGCCGCGGAAGAAACTGTAAATGCATCGTATGCTCTAACAGATGCATAAAATATAAAAGTACTGCTGTTTTCGACACACATTTCTATATAGTTCAATTATCGATAGTTGGACTGACATCCATTACTGAGATGATAAAAGTGCAGATTATTTTTATTAATTACATCACAGCTCGCTCTGACGTGCCAGAAAAGTGTAGGATTGCAAAAATGAGTTACTTTTCATAAACAATAGTCCTATTATTATAAAAGTAGGCGACAATCGAGTCTCTTAACAATAAAAATGTGTCTGGATGTGATCGATTTCTCTCAGATTAGTCTATTTAGCTTAAAATTTCACTAGGAACTCCAACAGTCTGATGTCCGAAACATATATCCAAATAATCACCAATGGTTCTTCAAACTGCTACAACATTCACCTTTTCTAAAAGAAGACAATTAAATAAAGATGTGCACAAATCAGCCGGCTTAAAGAACAGTCAACTACGCTTCTATTAATAGTGAAAATAAATGTGGGAATTTAAACAATGAGGAATATTTGGGTTGGCAGCATTTTTCTGGCTACACAAATGGCACGGTCTGGATCCTGACAAAGCCCACACATGCCTGGCCCGGTGACAGATGAAACACTAAACATGACGACTGCCACGTTATGAACTACATAGCCTTTGCCAGGGACAAAAATTCCAAGAATTGAAAAATACCAACAGTTCTATTATCCGCTTGTTTAGTCTGACGTCATGCTGCGATTGTAGACAGTTCTAAAGGGGCTGATATGCTTTATAACGTAGAAAGTGCTGGTCTGTAGCGCAACTTAGAGAAACCCATTCTCAGAAGCGTCTCTCCATCTGTTTGCGCTTGTGTTTGAAACCGTGTTGATGTTAGTAATTTGTGAAATATCTAAAGAAAGTTAACTTTTATACGTAGTGAAGTAATGTTTTCTGCATCCGTTCCACCTCCTCCGACACATCGCTTCACTCAAGGTAAGGTTTCACGTTTGTTTACATATTACGTATTTTGCTTGTGTTTTATTCTGTTTTATTATCATTTATTACTTTAATAATGTGTAGATTTAACGATTGAAGAAACGTTACTCGATTTTTCTCTGGTTTTCGATTTTTTATCAACTAATACTGTTGTTTCTGAGAGCTGATGCAAGGATTAGACGTTTTACATGTAAAACTTGCTTCGAGATACAAAATGTTCGAGATATTAATGTTACCCTGGAACGGATTATTTTCATATCTCAAGATACCACTGTACAGCCGAATGTGCTGACTGTTTTATTTCATGTTAAAGATATTTTATGTGTGTTTAAAATGTTGATCTTAGCGTCTAGACCTTTGCTCTTGCTTGGGCTTTCTTAGGGGTCCTCCTCATTGTACAAACGATCATTTTATCTGTCTCTAAATTCAACACTGTGAGAGTGAAGGATGAGGTGACTGGGGACATTTAAAGAGCATTTTCATTTAGGCCAATGTGTGCTAGCGTCAACAGTCCATTTAAGATTCATGAATGGATATTGAAAAAGGCTGATTAAATTATTGTCCTGGAGTATCCACCCTATTTTTCACGTAAGTGTGGGCGCCGCCATTTTCGAACTATAATGTGTTAGATTTCCGGTAAAGCAGTTCCGCTAGTAGTGGTGTATTGTGGTTCTGTAGTTTCGACTGTGTAGATTTTACTGGCTAGTTAACTTTTAATATGGATAATAGAAAGACTGGCGTACCTTGGGCAGTTAGGGGGTGTCATAACAGTTGGTTAACATGGCACACAAAATGGACAAAATCCTCCGAGTGTGTGCAGCGCTTGTAAACATGCAAGGTGACATCATCCACGAGGATACAGAA
>SRMA01026397.1:0-51988 GCA_007224835.1 Danionella cerebrum
CACCATGATTTTCTGTGCAGGGGTCTTTTATAGATAATCGGGAGCACACAAAACCCTGGCGCCCGGCAGCCTTTCGCCTCTCAGTTACGATTGAGGTTTTTTTCTGTTTGTTTATTACAAAAGGCAGTTTATATTCCTTCAAACAGAGCGACACTCGTCTACCGGATGTTACACTGGTTGGTTTCAAATGTAAAGCATCGCTTGGATCATAATCTGGCAACCCCTTTACATGCTTTCTAGATGTCTGAAAGAAAAATTCAAAAATGACCCGACCGGTCATTGGTCAAGTTTAGGAGAACACTCGGTGACGTGTTTCCTGGAATCAATCTGCCGCTTCTACGCCGCTCTCAAAGACTATCTCAGACTACCCTTGTCTTAGGGCTAAGAGCCAATGTTTACTGGGTTCCAGACAATCAAAAGGATATTATATCGTAATCTTTGCCAGAGCAAAGTAATCTTTGGTGTTTATTTTGTAAAATCAAAGTATATGTCAAGTCTCCTCCACTGCAAGGTGTTCCCAAAGTGAACCTGAATAAGTCACTCATCGAGGTGCAAATATGGCTCGAGAAGACGCTGAATGCAGACATTACACAAGGGTGTAAAAAACGCTGAGGATCCTTTACTTTCTGAGGACATGACGCATTACAAGGACATTGAGGAATGACATACAAGCGTAAACAAATCAACCAGAGAACCTTTCAACATCAAGAACAAAAAAAAACGATGAGCGGCACTCGAGAATCAACATTTCAAATCGCACCAGCCTTTTCCCCAACCATTCAAAGACCAACCTTTCACGCTTTTTTGAATTTACAATTAGTAATGGAATATTTGTGAAATTACTTGTTTTATCACTTGAAAGGAGACTTTTGATTGGCTTTCATCTTCACTCTGTGGGCCACAAATGCACCATGGTGCCAACATTAAGGCACCCCAACACCCCCTCCATGCTTCAAAGTGGGAACGATGGTCCACCCAAATTGAATAGACCATGAAAGCCATTGAGAGAAGGCCAAGGATTTAAATCCATACGTTTTCATTCATTGTTTCACCGCCTCCTGCATAAATCGACAGACGAGCAGTCGTACACTTTTTAAAAATCCTACTCAAATGTGTCTAGTGCCTAAGAGACAATACATTGAACACGGGGAACAACAATTCCGCAAACAAACAATTCCACCTGGTCTGCAAGATTCACCAGCATTGTTGTTAATAATGGTTAAGAACTACAGATCCCAGAGGCACCGAGACTACAATCCTGGGGGTGAAGGAATGGAGAAAGACTAAAAACAAACTATTCACCACACAAAGATGTGTCAACAATATTCAAACACCAAACAAAATGGAATATATTTTAAAGATTTATATTTTATAAAATTACATTTGTCCAGGGCGGCCTGGTGGTGCAGTGGGTAGCACTGTGGTCTTCCAGTTAGAAGGTTGCCGGTTTGAGGTTCGCCGGTAACCTTTCTGGAGGGAGTTTCCATGTTCTCCTAGGTTTTCATCCGGTTTCCCCCACAATCCTAAAAACATGCCGTTAGGCTAATGGAATAATCTAAATTCCCCTTACGTGTGAATGTGTGTTGCCCAGGGTGTACCCCCTCGCCAAATGTGCGCTGGAGATAGACTCTTCAATGAATGAATGACATTTGTCCATTTTGTCCAGTTTTTGCTTTGAAATCATGGAAACATGGAAATAAAAAGTGCCATTTGTAACAAAACACAGCAGGGAGGATAGAAATGTATTTTATCATGTGTATTTTTATCATGCTTCTTTAAGAAATAATATTTGCGTTTTCACAAACAAACCCCTAACTTTATAGATCAGACCCCACAGAAGACACAAACATGTTCCTCTGTTCTTTCACGACAAACTCTTTCTGACGCAATCTTTGAAGAAGAGCGCACCCTGCCATCCATCGAACCCGAGAGCCAGAGATGTTCAAAGCAGCAGAGGTTCTCCCTTCAGCAAAAAGCCGTTTCCAGGAAGGGCAGGGGGTCATCGCTTGCAGTGTCTCATTATCAACTCATCTCAGGTTTGTGAGGGTCTGACCTTGCTTTAGCTACAGCGCAGGCCTCTGATGAGTCCGCTTTCTGACTCCCGCGGGGCCAGAGGCAAGGTGAGGAGACCAGGCCTTCATGAAATCTAAAAGCTACAGAGCAGAACACTCTCTGAGAGTGTCGGCAGTTTACAATCCCACACCGCATCAGTACGACTCCCTGTACATCGCTCATTCATGCAGCTTTTAAAATTTAATTATGATAAAGTTAAACAAGACCCTTCCGATACAACAATATTTGAGGTGCCGTTCCCTTGATGAGAAGATCTGATGGAAATAGAATGCTTCAGAAAAAACTGCAGTGATGAGCAGAATCTAGCATCAGATCACCTTGCTTTGTCTGGCAGAGGAGGAGGAATGCTGAACCCATCCCCACATCAAAAACCTTTCTCCACTATATCCTGATGGATTGGGACCCCCCCTACAAAGGCATTTATGGTTCTGACGATTCAGAAATTGTAACACAGATATAGACTGTAAACGGTGCGGTTCTGGAGTGATATACATGTCTGAGTGTTTCCAAACAAACACCAATGTGAACCAAAGAGCAGCAGTTTTACCTTCTGTACGAGCGTTCTGTCAGCGGAGCACTACGATCATTTTTAAATCCACAGCAAAAAATCGAAACGCGAGGAGAATAAGAAAGCTGAAATCTACACAGTAAAGTTAAAGAAGCGTCAAAACTACCGTAACAATGGGGCTTTAGTTCTTAACATGGTTCCTAGAACCACTAACAGCTCAGGATTCTCTGAACGGCACTAAACATCGCTGCTATGAGCATCAGCAGCATTAGGGTTCGGGGTGACATCGTATGGAACAGATGTTCAAACAGGACGTGATACATTTTCTGTTTCCTGTTCTTCATCCCTCTGTGATCGATACATTGTATATAATCCGAACACTAAATAATGTTATTCAGATCTGCTATTAATAGTCTGAGCTGGCTCATGGAATGACGTGCTTCCTGTGGGCAGTCTCCCGTGAACTTTTGTCCTCTCTTGGATCGAATGTAACTGGACTGACAGGAGAGAGAAAGAGAGAGAGATGGCTTTTTCTGTTTACCCCAAGTCATCAATAAACCTGTTTCCTTTCTGTTCATTACAATCCCGTCTCTCGAGTTTTCAATATTAACACCTCCCTCGCTCGCTCAGCTACTTCCACTGGCTCCCTGTGCCCCAGGGCTGATGCATCCTCTCACATCCAGGATTAACCGATGCTCTGATAACCGATGTGCTTCCACTGAGGTTCTGAACTAGAGCAGTTACAGGTCTCCAGACTCTCACTCGGAAATCCATGAGCCGAAGGAAACCTGCGATGAAACATGCAACTGCTTACAGATCCCGTTGAGCCTTCATTCGATGTGATCAAGCTTCAAACGGAGCTCCGTTCATGAGCTCACCTGCGGCTCTGACGGCCAACACGCAGTTCATTCATGAAGATTGAAGGCGCATCTCCATCTTTGGCCACGGTAATGAAGACTGCTTGCAAACAGCGTTCTCGAGGAGAGGAGAAAGGCTCGTCAGGAATGAGAGAGGATCGGATGTTTCCAGAGCCGGGAGCAGCTGTATGAGCTAGAGCCATAAATCTCAATCTTTATCCACACACACACACGCAGACACGCGCACACACACATTGGTATGGTTACATCTACATTAGGCTTCACCCTGAGTGCCACAGAAAGCTCCAAATACATGGAGAAAGATAATAAGCAAACTTTAAATTACATTAATTATTAATTTGCCCAAATGAAGCGCTCAGAAAAAACGACCACAACGTCAAGTCAACGCAGATCTATCACCGATAAAAGATAAACCAAACCAGCTTGAACCTTTTACTACTGCAGTAGTCGATTATTAAAACACCTTTGTAATGTTTGTATCAGATTATGTGATGAATGCACATCATGCTTCATCTAGCGAGGGGTTAGACACTCTTGTGACAATTCTCTGTGAAAAGTATTCCTGTGGCAAGAAACTGCAACAAAAGGTGAATATCAACATTTGTGCCTCCAAACATCAAGAATGTGACAGCGTGATGTTCAGCTTCATTAGCGGCACTGAACGCGGTGATATTCTCTCACTCACTGAATGTTTGCTACGAACCGCAAGACACAGACGCGGTGAGAGTGGAACTCCTGGAGAAAATTACGCTCAGAGTCGACAGCTTTGCTTGAATGCATGTTAAATTGAGATCAGCACTTTCAGATCAGCACTTTCCCAGATGAAGAACGTGGCCCGGCGCACCGCTGCTCTGCCAGAGAAACCCTCACCGATATGGTCGGCAGTCCCAGTAATAGCTCTCATATCTGGTCAGTTTCACTCGCTCATGGCCCCTCGGAGAAACCCATCGCTGCCTATTATCCTGCACGGCCCAGCTGGAGCACGTAGACCGCAATCCCAGGCTCTAATCAGACACGATTTTACATCTCTCTCCTCCGCAGAGAAACCCAGAGAGAGACCACGCTGGAATATTTCAGATTTAATCCTTTCATTATTTATTAAGAAGGTTCTCGTCTTCTTTGTTCTGCTCACGAATTCAGTATTTTCATTTAAATCGACTTATAAATCCAGCTCTTTGGTGGCGTTTTTCCTAATGCGAGGCAATACTACGGTCCAAAGAGCCCCTTCAAGATTTAACTTAATAAAAGGAACATCAATCTTTTCCACCACAGGAGAAACATCTCCCTCGAAAACTGAGGAACATCCCCGAAACCCCCAGAGATGCACTCTCCAAGCGAAAAGATTAAACATTCCCTTTGATCTGTGAATCAAACCCAATCCTGTTTAATAATATTACTTTATTGCTAAGCTTCATGATCTCTTTCATGGATTTTGAGAATGTTTCCATCTACAGCATTAATGAAACATTACGATGGCTGGGTGTGGCATTTCACAAAAAACATGAGCAATGTTTACACCGCTCACCAGAGCTGCTTTGAATTAGGACGGAGGGAGTGTTGGGAATGTCGATGTACATAATCATAATCCATATCCTAACAAATTTCAATGACTTGTTTTAATGCTAATGTGCCAGTGACACACGCTCCTACACTGAGCGAGTCTTTCACACATGTTCTAATTGAGACAGGACAATGAAATGGTTCCAAAAGGAACACAAATAGCTCACACTTATCCATATGAGAAAATCAACAATAATCTCCTTCAGCTGAGAGAGAATCATTTAAAACACCAGGCTGAGCGCAGAACAGCGGTGTCGTTAGCGCTCACGCTACTGTTACTGAAACACCGCTCTCGAGGTTACTCTGCACAGATGTTCCACACGTTCTCCCGCAGCAGCACTTGAATTATTCCCTTTGATCAGCCTCACACACGAGCACCAGAAACAGGGCCACAGAGCTGACATCACAACATTATCAAATGATTAGAGTGGAAAATAATTAATCTTTCATTTCGAAAACTCTGTTTTCTCTGTTTAAAGGGTAAAAATGTCAATCTGCATTCAGTGCCTTTATCTAAAGTAACATAAATAAAGAGTGTGGGTTAGAAGTGTGCAGGAAGTGTTTCGGATTGATGTTACGAGTTTATTTTCCTTGCATTGTCGTCTTTGGGGTTGCAAAGGTATAGTCCAGGGGCCCAAATATTTTTACCCAAAGGCCAGGACCATCCAACTCCCTTCCCCTTTGGCACTTTGGGTTTGGAATTTTGCAGACGGCCCCTAAGCGACCCGCTCTCAGTGTGACACGCCTTCGACGGTGGAGGAAGACGTGATCTGATGAGTTGTAGCTCATCCTCTACGTAACACACATTAAACAGAGGTATCATTTGTTGATTAAGAGTGTTTGGCTCTTGAGCTGCTGAGCAGAGAACCTTTTTAAACTCTGCTGAGGTGCTGCCACCAGATGATCGGCCGAATCTACCAAAAAAACACAGTTTCGACCATAATTGTAGCAGAATGATAACATTACCTATTTCTGTTTGCTTCTTGAAAGCTGCCCAAAGCCTTCAAGATCAGCAGTCTACCGTACAGCACATGTGAGGGCCAGGTAGACAGAGCTCCTTGGGGGTAGGGGCGCTATTTGGTGATCACTGGTATAGTCCATGCAAGAGAAAGGCCGTACACGAGATGTTCAAAAGTACCACCAGCCAAACACAAACCAGGGTAAGACCACATACTGCTAGCATACAAAGACCTTGAGCTCACAAAATAACAAAACCCAAGCAGCTAAACAAACATCTCTGCTAGTGGCTTTGATGAAGATGAGAGTAAGATCCAAGACAACTTTATTATCATCAAATAATGTTAGGGAAGAAGATTGTGATGAAATAGGAGTTAACGCTGGTTCTCTCATCCTTCAGACGCCATCATCAGCATAACCAGACTTCACTCGTTTAACTGATCCGCTGTTCATTCCAGTGTTCCCAGAATTCTCCCTCTGTGAAATAGATCTCTGGGATCGACCCCATTCATATCTCCTGCGATCAATGAACTAAACGAACATTTAACATTATTCAGCTCAAAGAACACAAATGTTATTCAAGATAAACATTCCCTTAATCCACAAAGATTGCAGTCAGTGAACTCTCCTCTGCGTAATATACCCGTCTCTTAGTTCACAGGAATCTTTATCGTTGGAATAGAAGCCGTTTCTCTGCATCCGTCTCCTCATTACCGTAACTAACACACACACACATGCACACACGCACACACACGCACACACACACGCACACACACACACACACACACACAGGATTAAAGGTGAATCCACACAGTGACTGCAAGTGCAAATGTTTAAAAAAGAAGGGGGACATCAAATATTTCCTCCATATTTACTTTGAATAGACACAAAACAAGGACAGCCAACTTAACAACTGACAATAGCAATTTAACAGCGCTTCAGAGCCCCGGTGACTTTTTAAATCTGAGTGTCTTCACCTGCTTGAGAGTGATAGAGAGAGCGAGAGTGAGAGAGATAAACTCTGACTGATTTCCCCTCGATTTAAACATCAGCTGGATGACGGCTCCACTTTCAATAGAACATTTTCGTCTCAACTTTTGGTTGCTTGAGCAAATCACAGGAGAAAAGTAAAGAGGGAGGCTCTGAACTCAGAGAGAACCTGCCACTCACTTTAAAAGCCAACCTATCTCACCATCTGTCTCCCTTTGTACAAAAATAGTCTTTCTTTACGCCGGAGCAGCGATGGCAGCATGCAGAGACACGACTCCGACGAGAAGAGAAAGCGAAACACGTTCAAGTGCTAGCAGACGCACAAAAGAAAGAATACACTGCTATATTTAGAAACCAAAGATTCATTTCTTTCTGACAGCAACGACTGGTTCCGGAGCTCCACCGCAGCAATAAAGAGTGACATAGAAGAAGAAGAGATATGTTAGAACAGAGACGGCATTACATGAAGAGCGCAGCACTCTGCCTGGAGCTATCTGTATGAAGCGTTCACCCAGACAGAAACAGCGCTCATCTGTCCACAAGTTTAGACACCACTTGATCCAGAGCCGAGTTCAGAAGATAAAATTAAACTTCCTCGAGCCACAGCTCTGTCCTTCTGCAGAGGGAAACTAAACTAAACTAAATAACATTATTCAAAGTTTCATGATGCCTAAAAAAAAAAGCTGCATCCATGAGAAAAAAGGAGATTGGTGCAGTCCCTGATAAAACCCACTCTTTCTCCTATCCATTCTCACCATCCCTGGAAGGATTCTGGAGAAGGGTCTGGCTGCAGATCCCAGATGCGAAGTTTCAGCAGCTTTTGGGTGTTTCTGAACGACACAAGCAAACTGTTCGTCTCATCACAACCTTGTGAAAGCTCTTGGAAGCCAGTAAAGGACAGTTTGTTTTTCCTCGTTTCTCTTTTAAACTACACTGCTTCATTACACGGCAAACATTTGTCCTTTAGTTTTGTCTGCTTCAATTCTGATACGACTACAGATTTTACTGAACACGAAAACATCTTCATCTGTGGTTGGTTGAATCTGGGAACATATTCCGGCTGGGCAGATATCTCAGCAGAAACACTGGCATTTAAAGGTGGTCGAATGGGTGGTAGGACATTACGAACCCGGTCACAGTTCTGGGGAGGGTTTAGAGTTCAGTGGACAGAGCAGAAATGCAGACCCCTGCAAGACCACTCCGTGTGCTACTAGGCCCAAACTGTCCCATCGACCAGGTCTTTAAACGAAAGCCAGATGAAGGCAATAAAGCATGCGCAGATGTGTAATGAAGCTTCGCCGATTCCTGTTGGCTTAGCATCGCTTCAGAGCAGGTGTTCTAACAACATCACAGCAGCTTCACGCAGACATCACCGGGACCACGCTGGTTCCACACCTCAGTGGTCTGCAGCTCCTCTCTTGATCAAGGTTTCATCATTTTGTTGTGTCTATCATAGGGTAGTGATAAACGACACTGTTGCTGTTTGCAGGTTCATACTCTGAGGAATGTAGATTGACCAGTAAATCGAGCGATCCTACTTCACCGCGGTACACTGAACTCAGAAGCTGTCGGTCCCATATGTCACACCAATCATGACCAAAACCCTGACATACTTAAACTTCACCTTCACCTTACTGTGGTGGGGGGGGGGGGATTGAGAGGCTGGATTTCACCAGGAGAAATGTGTCTCCTGAAGGCATCAGCATCAAAGCCTACGCTGACTCTTGGACCCTTCACCTAGTGTCTTTAATGGTTACCACCATATTTTCCAGTTACAGAACCAATGCCTGCAACCAATCTATTCCCCTTGTCCTCTCAGTCTATCCGTACAAGCTGATGTGTGTGGTGTTCCCACAGATTAACTCGTGGCATTGTGTCAGGCCATAGAATGAGACGGCGTGAGGGTTTTGGAACATGCTCTGGCGATTATGTACACAACCCTGTTGAGTTCGTCTCTTCTATAACACCACAGCGAGGGTTTGGCCAAAAACACAAATCTTCAATTACCGTCATCTGGTTTGCCACGAGAGGTTTCGGGGCAGTGAGGATCGAGCGCACTACATTTCCTGCTCAGGGAGCATCCAGCTGTCACTGGCTCTGATTCCCACAGCTTTAAAAGGCAATAAAGATCAGCCAAAGCGCCGAATGCAGTATTTCATGAGGAGATCCAGCACTGTAAACACTGAGGTGCGAAGACACATGTGTACAATCTTATTCGGCTGTTTATTTAGCGGAGACCTGGTTCAGAACAAACTATTCTCCTCGGCAAGAGAAGCAGGTAGAACAGACAGAGCTGAAGCAGCAGCACACGCTCACACGACTGACTCCAGCACAGCAACACGACACACATCCAACTGGACAAACAAGCTCTCACAGGAAACCATCAGGTCAGAGTTCACATCCTTTCCTCTACAAACTGAAGGATCTTTTACAGAAAAGGCTTTCAGAGTGTGATGCAAGAGTGAATCACATCAGAACTAACTCGTCAAACTGTGAATTCTTGTTTCAGACTCTCCTTCAAATGTCACATTACAAGCTGAAACTGAGCAAAGCAACAAAAAAATATCCTGAAGAAAATCGAACAGGACATGTTTGCCATGTAACGGCAATGTTGGTATTCGTCATAGCTTTTTCTAAATTCTATATTTCTGGAACATTCCGAATGTTCTAGAACGTATAGGCTTTCATAGACAGGGAAAAGTGTAGTATTTATATGAGATCATCACAAAATCACAAGGTGCCTTTATTGCCATGATTTACTGGGACACAACGTCCCAAAGAAGAATCTGAGCCCTCACTCGAAACCCTGGATCCGTTTGCTCAATACCATTGTTCACTAAACCAACCCAAGAAAGCTCCAGACTGAAGATTGAGAACACCGACACTAACTCACTGTTTGCATGGGCGATAAAAGCTTAAAGATTAGCCTCGTGCATTCACACGCCAGCGCAATACTAACGGCTACGAGTAAATCATTCACTCTCGGGGTGACTTCCCGAATCCCTGGTGAAACTTGAGAAAAAAGTGCGCACAGTCGGGGAACAAAACCTAGAGACGGCAGCAGCCCCAAACTCCAGGTTCAGGTTCCTGTGCCTCATCCTCAACTCTATGCTGAGGTTTGCACAGATGAACCCCTTCACACCCAATCTGAACAGGTTCAAATCTAATGCCACGGAGCTCCGTCTGCAGGGCTAGAACTCACACACGAGGCTTAATGTACATTTTAATTTAAAATATTTCATATCACCACACTACACGATATACCGGCTGAAACATATTCAATTTAACCAGGTGGATGTTCCTTCCTTTACCGAAATCCATTGAATGAATGTAATCAACAGATCAAGGAGAAATGAAACAGAGTGAAGGGAAAGTGATGAGAGAAACAATCTCAAGAGTGGCATGATTAGCAGAGTTCAGCGCAGGGAAACCTGGTGGTGTTTTTCCATGTTTGGGGTGGGGTTTGTCGTTGTGGTCATGCTTGGTCGCTGCATGTGTTTTCTATCTGATGACCGAACAGAGGCGTCTGTGTTTTTCACGCAGTGTTCAATAATCATTTTATGAATGGCACCTGTTGGTTTGTTACAGTCATTACAGCATTTAAATGTTTTTTTTAAAGTGTCCATGTGGATTTTTTTTTTTTCTTAAACGGACATGGGTGGGCATGGGTTTTTATTTACCCGGCATGAGGAAAAACCTGTTTTATACATGGCCTTAGTAGAAACCATGTCTAATGATGATGATGATGATGAAGATTACTCACTTCATCTTTCAATACCCCCCTGTCGTGATTTCAATTGCGGATATTAAAGCACACTTTTTTGGCATTAGAAAATATGAGCTGAGCGAAAAATCTATTTTATGTGGTGTACATCAATGTGCTTGAAAATCAATTTTATATTTACCGTAAGATGCAAACCATGCCCCAATTTCGTAACAGCGCGTTTGCCATATATTAAGAAAGATGAGCAGTTCCAGCGAGAGGCAGCAGCAGTTTTAACATCTAGCGATTCGACATCTCACTCTGCGACACAGATTTTGGATGATGTCTGTTGCACCAGTGTCACTTGCGCCCCTGCAACACTGGTCTGGTCCAAGGTCGCTCAGGGTGTTTATTTTTTTTAAATAATGGCTCCACATCAATCATTAAAAGAGTTACTCAGCAGTGGAGGTGAGAAGGTCGAGGGAAGTGTCCAGGGGTACCACGGGGTGACTTCACCCTATTCCATCCAGTGGCACGTGGGTTTCTGGACCAGAGATGTGGGTTCACACTGTGCTGGGATATCCGCCATACTCTGGACTCCGGGCTGACTGGATCCATGCGACCTGTTGTCGACTCCCTCAGAAATGGGCGGTTCAGTGCCTGACACGAGAATGCAGCTGAGCCCCAGTGACTCAACTAGCCAATGGCAACACTCTAGACCCGGTCAGTGGTAGGGCTGGGTATCGTTCAAAAATGTTCGATACAGATACCGATATCCTGAATTCGATACCGGTTCCAAACGATATTTTTTTCGATACTTTTATTTTAAGATATAGATTTTAACAAAATTACATAACACATATCGCAGAGGTTTTATTTTTTTAGGTTGTTTGTGACACTTTTCACAGCTGGCTTATCTCTAAGACCAATAAGCAAAGGAACAAAAGCACAAAATGAACAAAGTGCCGGTATTAACATTTGCTGTTAACCTTAAAGCAGGGGTACCAAACTCTTTTTCACAGAGGGCCACATTAGCAAAATGGCTGTCCTCAAAGGGCCAGATGTAACTTATAAATGTAAAACAATGTAATCGAATGTAATGTAAAATAAATGTAACTACTCCTTAATGTTAAATAACTTATTATTTATATCTTATAACTTATTCAAGTGACAATTCAATTGCATGGAAACAATTGTATGCTCATTGTTCTAATGTAAATCCTTTTGTTTTTTGTCAGCTTATAAAAACCCACATAACTCCATTAATGAAGGATCAAACTGTCCAAGCGAATAAAGAAAAATAGCATTTGTGTAATTTGTTTAGCGAAAAAAAAAAACCCTCACAGACTGAAGACGATGCATATCGATCATCATCTTTTATCATCAGGCTCAAGAAACAGATCACAGATAAACTATTAGCTCCGCCCATTTCACATCTTGAAATTTATTTTAGCGTGAGAAATCGGAAGTGTAGCGTGAGAGATCACTCAAATGCGTGATTCTTACGTTCAATGTGTGAGAGTTTGCAGCTCTGCAGTTGTACTCGTGAGTATGGTAGCGTTGCGACATTGCTAAAGGCATTGTGGGAAATGTAGTTTTTTTACTTTTTTTATAGCCACTCAAAACTATTAAGCTCTCACGGGCCACATTAGATTAAATGGCGGGCTACATCTGGCCCGCGAGCCTTAAGTTTGACACATGTGCCTTAAAGCATTTTTGTATCAACTTAGCTAGGTATTTAAAGCCATAGAAACCGTACATAACATTACACAGCATACGTTAGTCCGAAACACGATTAATAAATTGACCCCGCACAAACTTAAACTTAACTTTAACGGTCCACAAGCATATAGCTCTAAAAGATAGATTTTGTATGACTGTTTACCTGCCGGAGCAGCCATTGCACCGGTATTCTCATCAGTCACGGAGGACGACGCTTGTGGTGGGCATGTTGTTGGAGGCTTTGAGTCAGGAAAATACTGAGAGGATGATGATGATGACTGCACCGGCGTGATCTTCTTGCAGTAAATTAATTCCGTGTACTGTCAGGTGTTTGATCATATTTGACGTGTTGTCAGTCTTAGGACGCGATAACCTTTTTTTTTAAATATTGCATCGTAGGCTGTTGCCGTCAATCTTGACATAATGTAGCCATACTTTTGATCGCTTAAACATAGTTTGTGTTAAATTAATGCTATGCTTTAAAGTGTAATGTACATTACAGCCTCACCTCACATTTGACAAGCTCTGGGCGAGTGGGGGTAGTTTTCAAGGCAGCTTCGCCGCAGCCAATCACCAGCATTTGATCTGGGCACGTTAAGAATGCCACACGTTTTCTAGCTCACTGACGTTAACAAGATTATACTCTGAGGTATCGAATGAAAATTATTTTTTCGATACTATGTAGTATCGAGACGAATCTAGCCACAGGGGTTGCAAGCCAGTGACTTCTGTGCCGGTCCCAAGCCCGGATAAATAGAGAGGGTTGCGTCAGGAAGGGCATCCGGCGTAAAATATGCCAAAACCAAATATGCGAGTCACCAAATCGATTTTCATACCGGATCGGTCAGGGCCCGGGTTAACAACGACCGCCTCCGGTGCTGTTGACTTACAGGGTGCCGGTGGAAATTGGACTACTGTTTGTCGAAGAAGGAGAGGAGGGAGAAGGATTTGTCGACAGAAAGAGAACAGGAAAGGCAGGAGAGTAGATCTGAGAATAGGGACTCTTAACATTGGTACAATTACAGGGAAGGGTAGAGAGCTGGCAGACATGATGGAGAGAAGGAAGGTAGATATTCTGTGCGTGCAGGAGACCAGGTGGAAGGGTAGCAAAGCGCGTAGTATTGGAGGGGGATACAAACTGTTTTACTATGGTGTGGATAGGAAGAGAAATGGGGTAGGAGTGATCCTGAAGGAGGAGTTTGTGAGGAATGTTTTAGAGGTGAAGAGAGTGTCAGACAGGGTGATCAGTTTGAAGTTAGAAATTGAAGGGGTGATGTTGAATGTAGTGAGTGGTTATGCTCCACAAGTAGGCTGTAAGTTGGAAGAGAAGGAGAGATTTTGGAGTAAGTTGGATGAGGTGATTGAGAGTGTTCCCAGAGGAGAGAGAGTAGTAGTGGGAGCAGATTTCAACGGGCATGTTGGCGAGGGCAACAGAGGTGATGAGGAGGTGATGGGCAGGTTCGGTGTTAAGGAAAGGAACCTAGAAGGACAGATGGTGGTGGACTTTGCCAGGAGGATGGAAATGGCTGTAGTTAATACTTATTTCCAGAAGAGGGAGGAACATAGAGTTACCTACAAGAGTGGAGGGAGGAGTACGCAGGTAGACTACATCCTTTGTAGACGAGCCAATCTGAGAGAGGTCAGAGACTGTAAAGTAGTGGTAGGAGAGAGTGTAGCCAGACAGCATGGGATGGTGTTGTGTAGGATGTTTCTGGTGGTCAGGAAGAAGAGAAGAGGAAAGATTGAAAAGAAGACCAAGTGGTGGAAGTTGAA
This sequence comes from Danionella cerebrum, assembly GCA_007224835.1. NCBI lineage: Eukaryota > Metazoa > Chordata > Actinopteri > Cypriniformes > Danionidae > Danionella > Danionella cerebrum. The sequence goes on from SRMA01026397.1 coordinate 14,165, forward strand.
AAAGGAAGAATATTGTGAGGAATTCAGACAGAAGCTGAGACAGGCTTTGGGTGGTCAGGAAGAGCTTCCAGATGACTGGGAAACTACAGCAGAATTGATCAGGGAGACAGGAAGAAAGGTGCTAGGTGTGTCAGCTGGAAGGAGGAAAGAAGATAAGGAAACATGGTGGTGGAATGAGGAAGTACAGGACATCATCAAGAAGAGAGGCTAGCTAAAAAAGAAGTGGGACATTGAAAGGACTGAAGAAAGTAGACAGGACTACAAGGAATCGCAGCGCAGAGTGAAGAGGGAGGTGGCAAAGGCCAAACAGAAAGCATATGATGAGCTGTATGCCAGGTTAGACACGAGGGAAGGCGAGAAGGAATTGTATAGATTAGCGAGACAGAGAGACAGAGAGGGGAAGGATGTACAACAGGTAAGGGTGATTAAAGATAGAGATGGAAAGGTGCTAACAAGTGAGGAGAGTGTGCTGAGAAGATGGAAGGAGTATTTTGAGGAGCTGATGAATGAGGAGAATGAGAGGGAAAGAAGGGAGGAAGAGGTGAATATTGTAGAGCAGGAAGTTGAAAAGATTAGAAAGGATGAGGTGAGGAAGGCTCTGGGGAGAATGAAGAGTGGAAAGGCTGTTGGTCCAGATGACATACCAGTGGAGGTGTGGAAGTGTCTAGGAGAGACAGCAGTGGAGTTCCTGTCTAGGTTATTCAACAGGATTTTAGAGAGTGAGAAGATGCCTGAGGAATGGAGGAGAAGTGTCCTAGTACCAATCTTTAAGAACAAGGGTGATGTGCAGAGTTGTAACAACTACAGAGGCATAAAGTTGATGAGCCACACAATGAAACTTTGGGAAAGAGTAGTGGAAGCTAGGCTAAGAAGAGAAGTGGATATTTGTGAACAGCAGTATGGCTTCATGCCCAGGAAGAGCACTACTGATGCAATTTTTGCTCTGAGATTGTTAATGGAGAAGTACAGAGATGGTCAGAAGGAGCTGCACTGCGTCTTTGTGGATTTAGAAAAAGCGTATGACAGGGTGCCGAGAGAGGAGCTATGGTCCTGTATGAGGAGGTCAGGAGTGGCAGAGAAGTACGTCAGAATAGTTCAGGATATGTATGAGAGAAGTAAGACAGCAGTGAGATGTGCTGTAGGTCAGACAAAGGAGTTCAAAGTGGAGGTGGGGCTACATCAAGGATCAGCTTTGAGTCCCTTCTTATTTGCTATGGTGATGGACAGGTTGACAGATGAGGTCAGACAGGAATCTCCATGGACAATGATGTTTGCAGATGACATTGTGATTTGTAGTGAGAGCAGAGAGCAGGTGGAGGAAAACCTGGAAAGTTGGAGGTCAGCTCTAGAAAGAAGAGGAATGAAAGTCAGTCGCAGCAAGACAGAATACATGTGTTTGAACGAGAGGGAGGGAAATAGAACAGTGAGGTTACAGGGGGCTGAGGTCAAGAAGGTGCAGGAGTTTAGGTATTTGGGGTCAACAGTCCAGTGTGACGGGGAGTGTGGAAAAGAGGTGAAGAGACGAGTGCAGGCAGGTTGGAGTGGGTGGAGAAAAGTGTCAGGGGTGTTGTGTGACAGAAGAGTGTCAGCAAGAATCAAAGGAAAGGTGTACAGAACAGTAGTGAGACCAGCTATGATGTATGGGTTGGAGACTGTGGCAGTGAGGAAGAGACAAGAGGCAGAGCTGGAAGTAGCAGAGATGAGGATGTTGAGGTTCAGTTTAGGAGTGACGAGGATGGACAAGATTAGGAACGAGCACATCAGAGGGACAGCTCAGGTTGGTTGTTTTGGAGACAAAGTCAGAGAGGCCAGATTGAGATGGTTTGGACATGTGCAGAGGAGGGATAGTGGTTATATTGGAAGAAGGATGTTGGAGATGGAGATGCCAGGCAAGAGGTCAAGAGGAAGACCAAAGACAAGATATATGGATGTGCTGAAAGAGGACATGAAGGTAGTTGGTGCAAGAGTAGAGGATACTGAGGACAGAGTTAGGTGGAAAAGGATGATTCGCTGTGACGACCCCTAAACTGGGAACAGCCGAAAGGAAAGGAAGAAGATTTGTGAAATATTAGAAATTATTTCTGTGATGTGTTTAATCCACCAAACGGTCAGTCTCAGCGACTGTCGATCATCCTTTATTATTGTGACACTGAAAACACAACCTGTGTGCTTCAAAGCTGCAAGAAATACAACTTTTATTGTGTTTAGGATCCGGCTCGAAGGACCGGTTGTTTAGTACATTTCCAGGAAACACTGAATAACACTGCTCAGGATATTCATATTTATTTATTTAGACTCAGTATGCACTCAAGAAAGTCAGCTACTTAACAGAAATCGTTAAAACAGATGACGTTTTTCTGGAGATTATTTTCTACACATGCAGCACATGCAACTATAACAGTGTTCAGCCTCGGCACCCGGACATTTAACCGAGATCTGAATTTATCACAACCATGAAGTTGAAGCTTTTCTTTGATCTAACCCCTGATCTCTCCTCCTTCCTCAGGTTATGGCCATGCAGCTCCAGGCACGGATGCAGGAAAGGCTTTCTGCATGTTCTACGCAGTGCTGGGGATCCCGCTCACCCTGGTGATGTTCCAGAGCCTCGGAGAGCGCATGAACACTTTCGTCAAATACCTATTGAAGCGCATCAAGAAGTGCTGCGGCATGCGCATCACCGAGGTGTCCATGGAGAACATGGTGACCGTGGGCTTCTTCTCCTGCATGGGCACGCTCTGCATCGGTGCCGCTGCTTTCTCTCACTACGAGGATTGGAGCTTCTTTCAGTCCTACTACTACTGTTTCATAACTCTCACCACCATTGGCTTCGGAGACTTTGTGGCGCTCCAGAAGAACAAAGCCTTGCAGAGAAAGCCTCTTTACGTAGCATTTAGTTTCATGTACATCTTAGTGGGGCTGACTGTCATCGGTGCTTTTCTCAATCTGGTGGTCCTTCGCTTCTTGACCATGAACAGTGAGGACGAGCGACGGGATGCTGAGGAGAGAGCATCTCTCGCAGGGAATCGCAGTAGCATGATAATCCACATCCAGGAGGACACGCTTCAAAGGAGCAGACGGAGACGTGAGCAGCACCATCAGCGATATCGTCCAGAAGTCTCGGATCTGCAGTCCGTCTGCTCCTGCATGCACTACCAGGAGTTTGGTAGCTCCCTCGGGCTCGGTTTGGGACTGTCCGGAGGAGGAGGAGGATTTACCCAGCAGAACTCGTTTGGCTCTCAGCTGAGCCCTCATCAGTATCACGGGTACCAGTCGACGGTGTCTTACCACATCGAGGAGATCTCACCGAGCACACTCAAGAACAGCTTCCTGCCGTCACCCATCAGCTCCGTCTCACCCGGACTCCACAGCTTCAGCGAAAACCTCCGGCTCATGAGACGACGCAAGTCTGTCTGACCTCACACGCTGACCTCATCCCTGCCCTTCGTCGGCATTTTTTGGCTTCCGTAAGCTGGACGTTTGATGGATTTACGACAACTACGTTTAAAAGCATGACGCATGGATCTATTTTTGCAGAAAACGTCAACAATTGCGGAGCACCCGAGTGAGTTTGGATTTGATAATATTACAAACTTATCCGAAGATGCACTCTTGCATTTTGAATAATACAGAGGGATCTATATATAGAAATCTAATTTTTTAAGGAACGTAAGACGTTATCAAATGAGCCACCTCTGGTTCTTTCTTGAGATTCAAGTGCCACACAATCGAGGGACAGCTAAAGAAAAACTGATTTGAACAGGACTACACAGTATCAGGTATTGTTTTCTACAAGCAATTTTATTCACGGAAATAAGACGTAGATTCACGTCATGCCAAAATATCATTGCCAACCATAGCATGTGCATTAGCTAACGTTGTGCGTCCTTTCTGTTGACTTTTTTTATGTTGATTACTTTAATTCTGTGAACTATACACGTATGTAGAGCATTATATTTCGAGGTGACAGCAAAAGTCGGTTCTGAGAGAATAATAATTGCATGTGCTTTGTTTAAACTGATATGTGTATACTGTCACAATGCGAAGCGATAGCTACCTTGGCACTGGATTTAATAACAAAGCAAATAATCCTTTAAAAACTTTACTTTTTACAGTTAAACCTGATGTCAGGCACACGTAAACATGGCCTCACTATACTGGAACCACCAATGATTGTAATTCATGATTATTTATAACCAAAAGCACGTTAAACCGAGGATTGTTCCACTGTGGGAAATCAATGTAACGCTAAGCCCAGCAATGACTGCTTTTTTTCTCGACAATAGCCATGGCATTTAGTTGAATGAGACTTCTTTCAATGAATTAATAAAACATTTATTTGTGTATTTTACTCTTCGATCATGCCTGCATTGTTTCAGAGGGAAACAAAATGATCATTTTGAAACACCTGTGCTGCATTTGTCGCTAAACTATTCTTGTGCTGCAAACGTTCACAAACACAACAGACGTGTTTCAAGATGACATTAAACGAGAGGAATAGCAAATGCTGTTTAGGAAAAAGGTTGTTGTTTCTTGTTTAATTTTCCAGATCTTACCATTAACGCTGACTCATGCATTACGGCCTAAAATATGTTTAATCCAGTCTCAGCAACTGTTCAGCACTGTGTGTTTGTACTGCAAGAAACACAACTTTTAAAGATATTGGGATCCGGCTCGAAGGACCAAGTTGTTCAATACCTTAAAATAAATGATGACACTGCTCAGGATTTTAATTCAAAGTTACTTTAAAGGGAAAAGCAGAGACTTTTTAGGAAGCAGCAAGATAGATACCTGATGATTTACCTACCCAGCTGTATGTAATCAACATCAGTACTGGTCCTTATTAGTTGCATTTTCTTCAGACTTGATTGAATAGAAATGGTCAAAACTCCCCTTCATTCCTTTGTTGCTTCCATTTAGGAAATGGTGCTTCCATGTTGTAGCCTAGGGTTTGTCCGAACAGCTCACCTTAACACGTGTTACATGCATTAAATAATTTTTCAACCAAATAAGAAGACTCAGAAAGCAAGGTGTAGAAGATTTAATAGAAAATGTGGGTTAATTTAACTTAAGAGAGAGAGAGAGAGAGGAATGGAGGAGGGAGCTCAGTGAGAAACAGGAAACAAAGAGGATGAATCTCTCTATGCTACTCTATTTGAGGAGCTTGTCACTCCCTGGTTGTGATGTATTTCCTGTTGTGTCTCAGAAAACAACCAGACGATAGGATTATAACTTTTTAAACATGATGACTATCTTGATCACAAGTTAAAGGTCCCTACTCCACCCACTGAAAGCTAGAGTATGTGTGAATTCCATCAAAGAAACAAAATGTAAATAAAAATCGATGTGTGTCTGAGTTTAATCTTACAGTCAAGTGTGTGAAATAGCACCTCTAGTGGATGCGGGTGTAATAGCTGCTTTTAAAATGTTTTGTAAGTACTACTACTACTCAGGGCTGCCAGTAGACGGGGTTGGTGCATATTAATCACTTGAATGGCTATTGTTAGGAATGATAAGATTTGAAGTGGCTGTGTGTCTATATGAGTGAAAACCAATGGGTCTCCTCCCAGTTCTGGTTTAGGAGGAATGGGGTCCAGCAGAAAGAAATGTTTGTTTGTGTTGATTTTTAGAGTGTTTTACTCTTTCAAAAGGATTGGATTTCCCAGAAGTTCTTTTTTAAGGCTCTATGCACTTGACATGTGAAGATGTATATGTTTGGTCATGACATCACAAGATGCATTACTTCCTGGACTGCTTTTGTACACACTATACATGCGCCATCTCTAGGCAAGCCCGGGTAGCATACTCGCAAAAAACCATGAAGCAATTATATCTGAATAAAATTTATTTTTTGTACCATTTGCTAATTGGCTATACATTTGTTTGCATCTGGTGGGTAGCAAAAACACCCATCTATGAAAAACACGCCTACAATAAACGCCTACAGTCCATAGAGCAAAATATTATACCTGTCTGATGCAATTAATCCTTATGTTAAACGTTCTACTGTGAGGAGTAACATTCAAAATAAGACGTGAGATGATTCTGTCGGTATCTTCTCACCTTAAACCTCCACTGGCTCCCATCATCAGCTAATGTTGAGGAGACGGGGAATGTAGAGTGAAAGGAAATGCTAACACGTGCTTGCAGGTCCCGGTTTGTCTCATTGAAAGCTAATTGCAGAGGATAAACGATGCTGCACAACGCTTGAGGTTCTGCAGGTGCGCCATTATCTGCAGACGAGGTAATTCACACCTGTTTCTCATCATTACATAAAATCTTTGACACACTCTTACCTCTATTTGCTCGAACCTGAATGTTTATTGACATCATTCATCAGCTGTTATGATGAGAAATCTGCTGAAGGCATGTGCTGTGTCCCGGTTCGACCTCCTAAACTACCTCCTGAACCTTAGAGCTGTGTGTTTTGTGATGCACACTAATTATTAAGCAGCACTAAGATGTCTTTGCAGATTCTGCAATTATCTCGGGACAACAGCAAAATGGTTTTGTTTTCTACTCTTCTTCCTCTTCTTCAGGTTCTTCTACAAGTCTATTGGTAAACCATTGAACTTTTTGCAGTAAATATTACGCTCTGGTAGAGGAGAGAGTTTGACCTTCAGCCAGACCAAATTTTGGGAATATATCTTGTCTGATTTTCACAAAATTTGCGATTTCAAGTTGATTGGACGATTTGAATTTTGAACAAATTGATCGTAACACTCATTAATTCAATCCTGTGGCTATTTATTCATATTGGTTTAGCATATTAACTCCAAACTTGGTGCATGTTCTGACAACGTTGCTCTGAGGTTGCATGCATTGTTTTGGCATAGTGCCCCCTGGTGGTCATAAGATATCAATTTTGGTAATTTAGGATTATTTCTCTCAAGCCGTTCATCCCAAAAGCATAAAAACTTTCTCAACACATTCAAAGCATCAAGTCGACTCAGACCCGTCCCAATTTTATAATGTTGGCCATTTTGAATTTTGAAAACGCATATCTTTACAAAAGTTGGCATGGATGTTTTACACCAAGGAGTGAACACAGCACCATCAAACCACATCATTTAGCCATTTTAGCTAATAAAACGTATTAGCATTTTCGTACATTTATTTTAGGGGTGCTGGATTCTTGAGTTGCACATACTTAGATTTGCTCCAACTTCCTGTCCATTTTTAAAAATTAGTTTAAAAATCCACTATTTCGGTCTCCACAACTATTTGGCTGGTTTTCACCAAATAATAGTCATCCACAGACTTTGGTGGCAAAATATTTAGATTTTATAGAAGGATTAAGAAAAAAAAGATTTTGAGTAGTTAGAAATGTATGCATTGTTTCAACCAAAGCTGTCTTCAAAAATCAGCTCACATAAGCGCCACCTAAAGGTCAAAATGTATAAACCTTTAAATAGTGCTGCAACTATTTATATTTTTGGATAGTTTTTTTTGTTTGTTTTGCTTACAAACACATCCAAACATCTTCATTTGTGGCATCAAACGGGAGTTCAATTAATTCTATAATGATAATTTAAAAAGAAACAAAAAAACATTAATTCCCCAAAATTGACCTCAGGGGTTTCCATGGATCATCCTGGAGATGGTTCTGCATGACAAAGGAGCTGTCTATAGACTGTCCAGGCAAACATTTGGGGATGTATTTGAGCATTTCTTTCAGTCGAATCGAAAGGTCAAGAGAGTGATAACTCATTAGCGAAGCAGACGTTGAGTAGCTTCTCTCGAAAAGCCCATTTCAGACACTAATCATCAGCAGTGCAGTACATCAGCTAATGCTCTGCTAAATGAATATTCATTTCACTCTTCTCCGTACGCAAGATAATGACATCTGCGAGCTCAAAGTTTCACGGCTCTCCAGCTGGATCTGAACCTATTTTAAGGAGGTGGAAGCCAATGTACGAACAGTCCTATTCATCTCCAGCCGCTCCTGGCTAATTAAGCTGTCAGGCTGCTGTTTGAGGCTGACGGAGAGCGACGGCGTAAGAGCAGTGGTGGAACTGGCCTGGAACTCTGCTGCGGGAGCTAGCCTGTAATTTCACCACTGCTCCAAAGAGCTTGAGCACCTAGCCAAGCCACCGAAGCTATCTCCACTCTTTATTTATCACTGATATCAATGACCTTTCTGATGCACAGCTGCTGAGGGACGAGGGATGTTGTGAAAGCTAATGTACTCATCATCGACGCGCGGCATGATTCATATACGCACGCTGAGAGAGCTGATGGCTTGAACCAATACAGAAAAACTGGAAGGAATAGAGATGAAAGTTTAGCACTGGACGATGGAAACCCAATGGACTCTGTATTTGGACAATAAAACTGAAACACTTTTGTGTAATATAATTTAGTTTCATGATTTCCAAACTTTTCTATTTGGAACAACTGCAGTGAAGAATGCAGCTAGTGTGCTCAGCCTTTCTGGGTGCGCCTTCATAAATTTGGCTTTGTTTCTAGCCAAGAGAGCAGTCTGTTTTATTCAGAATTTTTATCACACAGAATATCCTGTAGCAGCAGATTGCTGTTATGCAAAAATAAATGATATTTGCATGTGAAAGTATGCAAATACGCTGCTGGAAACACCAGTTGATTAAATCTCCAAAAGAAAAAAAAGGCTTTTGATTTTTAGTCAATGGCTCAAATCCGAATTTATGACTTTCTCTCCGAATTTTATGCAAAATATACCTGGAGTGATTTCTGATGCCCTGTCGTGTTTGTTTAGTGCTTTCTAAAACCCCTGGATGCACGAATCGCCACTCAACAGGAGACTACAGGTAGAACTTTTTCTGGAATGCTCTTAGATATCTGCTGGATTTATAAAGTTGTAGTTATTGGATGCCAGTAGATTATATAAAAGAGTATATTGTGCTTCTGAGCAGCTATCCTTGAATTTGCATCACAAAACCCAACGAAAAGTTTGAGAACCGTTTGAGGTCATTCATTTACGAGTTTTCGTCTGCTTTTCTTTGTCGTTTTGTAAAATCTTGTCCACATTAGCTGTTCGTTTTATGTCAGCGCCAGAAATAATATAAGATCCTAAGCTACGAAAATCCAGGACCACTCCACTTTTCATCCCCTTAGCATAGATCACTGAACCCAATCAGACCGTTAGCATTTCAGCATGAAAAGATCTTTTATGAGATATTAATGTGTTCATATTATTCTATATTTTGACACTTTATTGTTTTATTCAGTAGTGTGCAACTGAAGCAGCTCCAGCTACTCCATGTAAACATGACTAAGATTCACCCTGAAACTAAAGTGTTGATTATCAAGAGGATGAAGACTGGATCCACTGCTGATGTTCACATTTCACATTTATGCATTTGGCAGACGCTTTTATCCAAAGCGACTTACATTTGAATGAACATATTTATTTCTGTCAGTTCTGGCTTTCCCTGGGATTTGAACCCACAACCTTTGCGTTGTTAGCGCAATGCTCTACCAACTGAGCCACAGGAAAGCAGATCAATGTCTCAGCATCAAGTACAGAGGAAAAAAAAGACCTCAAGAGACTAGAGATGGTTTTGACAGTGGAGACCCCACAAGCTCCTGCTCCATCAGACCTGGTCACCTCAAGTCCCTGTCAACCAGCTGCTAAAAGATACTGGAAAAGGTGGATTTTTCTAGTTAATTACACCACGGTCATTGCAACTATTACAGGAGAGCTACTGAACCCTGCAAGAATCTCAGATTCACCCAGAAAACAGCAAAGGTTGGTGGTGGAAAAATCATGGTCTAGTGTATAAGATCTGCAGGGTGGAGGCAACATCAATAGTCTAAAATACAGAGAAATCTAAGCTAGCAATTAATGAGGCCAAATTCTGCAGCAGGTGGTGCTCCATCACATACTTCGGTTGCAATGCTCCAGGATTGTACAGCCCAGCTCAGACATGATCATCATTGAGCAGGTCTGGGGTAGGATTAAAGCATGGAAGATGAAACCAAAGAATATTGATGAACTCTGGGGGGTACGCAAGACTCTTTTCTTTGCTAATTTCGATGACCGCAATAAATCAAATGAATCCTGGATGCAGTCCGCCAAGCTCAAGGAAGTGATGCAAGAAATTTGATTCTCTCAGCAAGAGAATTACTGTTTTTGCAGTAAAATCTTTTTTCAGTCTTTTTTCAAATATATTTATTTATTTATATGTATATTAAAATATATCTATATTTATTTACATAACTGTAATACATAAAAATGTACATTTCCCCTGCAACCTCATTCCCAGTGTATTTTCCATTCACACGCAGCTGCTGTGTAAGATCACGAGTATCTTGTGTTTAATCAGAGAAAGGAAATGCAGACAAAGCGGTTCATCTGATGCACCAAATGTGGGAAGAGCTACGGATGGAACCAGCTCTTGCTTCTGAGGCCTGTGCTTCCAGGCAGATGGTTACAGTTCTTCTGCAGGTTCGAGAGCTCTGCGCCGCTGATGCTCATTAAGCCGGTTGCCCTTTTGAAAGCAATTTCAGTATCTCTGTTCCCATGCCCAAGTGAATATCTGCTCTTTTACCAGCTTTTCCAGGTGGCTCTGGTGTGGGTCACAACAGCTCTTTCCCTGCTAGGGGTGAGCTCACCCAACACCAGAGCCGTACACGAAATCCCATCAGCCCTGGCACGAAAAAGAGGATTTCAGTGTGACGGTGATGACTCAGAGAAGAGCTCATCACACTGCACAAACACAGAGTAGCTTTTGGTTTGTAACATTCAGAACGAACACTTTTAACCACACAGACGACGGTTATATTCAGGAAGCCCAAAGACGAGATGTATGGATGTGCTGAAAGAGGACATGAAGGTAATTGGTGCAAGAGTAGAGGATGCTGAGGACAGAGTTAGGTGGAAACAGATGATTCGCTGTGGCGATCCCTAAACTGGGAACAGCCAAAAGTAGAAGAAGAAGAAGAAGAAGAAGAAGAAGAAGACAAGCGCTCTATAGTAGACACTCATTCATTCAGCTCAATCGACGCGGCCTGTCCAGAACACTCAGTGCAGGGTTCCCCACGTTTATCTCAGTGGGCTGCATAAGAATCCGACAAAAGAACAGATAATCCATTTGCATATGAGATTCCTGTAAAACTGTAACCCCATATGATAGAGTAAAAACTCTTTTTGCATGTGAAACCAGAGTTCTGTCCATGAGCGTTTGTGTAGAACACTGAGTAGAATCTCACCAAATATCCATAATACAGTGTTTTAGTCCAGACGCCGTTTGTTTACAGCCGTTCCGATGCACAAATTTATCCACAAATATTCCCCAAACTCCCGAAACTCTTTCTTTCTGTTGTTTTTGGAAAACTTTATATCATTTAGCTACACTAGATTGACTTCATGTTTATTTTTCATTCACATTGGAGATGTCATGCAATATGCAATGTGTCTTTTATATGAAACTTCACTTTTTTTTCTTGTTGAATCATGACTTTGTCGGAGAGAATGCAGGCAGTCTGCAGCAGGAGCAAATAACATCTTGAACTTCCTGTCTGCAGTCTCTAGCGCCATCTAGCGGCTGATCCTCAAATAATCTCGTTTAAAACCATAAATTGTGTTTGTCAACAAGAGCAAAGCAGGCCATGTGTCCATCAGAGCACACGTGAGTGCTGAGGTTACTGGTTAAGCTGAGATCAGAGCACCTGCACACCGGCCTCAATCCTGTAAAGACCTTACTGTCAATCACCATCACTCCTTCTCTCTCTCTCTCTCTCTCTCTCTCTCTCTCTCTCTCTCTCTCTCTCTCTCTCTGCAGAGTCACAGTCTCGTGCAGGGCTGAAGATTAAACCAATTCACTCTCGGCAGATGATCTGACAGAAACAAACAAGGAGTCATGGCTTCAGTTGTGAGTATCTAACTTTATTCCTGTGATTTAGTTTGTTCTTTATGGTATTTTTACATCATACAATTGATGCTTTAGCTCCTTCCTTCTTTTCCATAACATTAAACTGTGTGCGCATGTTTGTTGTAAAAACTTAAGTTTGGTTAAACCGAATTGCTGTTTTTGTGAAATTGCCGGCTCCTGTGGGCCTTGTTGCAGAGGTTACCCAGTTGGGACCAATTTTTTGGCACTGTTGTTGTCACGTTACGTTTTTTTTTTGCAATGTACCGTCACTTTTCCAGCCAAATAGTGTGTTATTTCTTTATTCCTTGAGCAATTTTGAACAGATGTATTAAAGATTGCAGATTTAGTTTCTACAAAAAAAAAGTGTGAAACCCGCTTTGAACCAGTGCTCCTGCATGCTTCCGTGTTCCAGATCCAGGAGGGTTTCACCTGCCAGGGGAAATGCGTGCTGCTCAACATGAGAGGTTGTGGATTCCAGGCCTCCTCCAGAAAGGGCCGTCTCTCCCGCACTCCTGCCCTCCATCTGTTCCCCACACTGTCGTCCTCTTCCTCCTCATCCTCCTCTTCTTCCAGCTCTTCAACCTCTTCCATCGTCCAGGATCAGACCAGAGCCCCTCCTGCAAACCTTGCTCTGGAAAAAGAGGCTGAAAACCTTCCTCCACGACGGCCAGTGAAGCTGGCTCCACTCAAGCTCCCCCTGGAGGTCAGAGAGGCTCAGCGCCAGAAGATAAAAAGTGCTGAAGGGATCTGGAAACCTGCTGCCATCAGCCCGAGATGTTCACGCAAAGCTAAGGTTTGCTGGAAGGAGACTCCAGGGAAGACCCCGGATCGCATCCTGCTGAGCACCATCACGGAGCATAACAAACCCCTGCTACCTGTCAATCAAGGAAAGCTTGCATCTGATAGGCTGACGGGGAAGGAAGTGGAGCAAGTGGAAGGTAACAAACATTACAATTATTATTTTTAACTGATGCTGTTCATTTTGATAAACATGCTTGGGTCGGCAATGGAAAAATAAATAAAAAAGGGAAGTGAAGTGATAGTGTTTTTCCACATCAAATATAAAGGTATTTGTTCAGATAAGTTACTAAAGCCATCTTAGTGGAAATAATAATAGATCCTTTAGAAGTAACGTGAAGCATTAACCACAACTTGGTTTAACCGTCCTATATACACCGATTAAATTTAATCCATGATTTGTGACAGAAACTGTGCAGAATTACTGTATAAAATAAAAAATTCATAAAATCTCCATCCGATTTACTTAAAATGTAATGTTTTTTTTTGTTTTTTTTTACAATGCAGCTTAAACAAAAGAGTCAAACTGCTGACTTTCTTTAGTTGTCAAATTAAACAAAACGCTCATAAATCAAACTCAACTTTGGTAGTTACACTGTAGTTTTTGAAAGTTGCTCAAAATCTTGTTATTTTAACAAACAAATTCAGAACTTATCTTAGTTTTGTTATTTTACAAGCACTCAATTATTTTTTAATGAATTTACAGCACAGCGACGTAAAAAAACACTGGAAAATAAAGATATTGATCAAACACATTGTTTTCTTTCTGTTTAATTTCATCTAAAAGTGATGGTAACCTTTCCCATCTGTATTTTATCTCTTTATAGTTTTTTTATTCATGCTCTATTTTGCTTTTATACCTTTGTATAAAAGTGTGTGTGGTGTGCACTTGCTTTGCAGTATAGAACTTTAAAAATAAACTTAATTCATGGATTGATTGTGCATTTATCAAGTAACTCAAGATCAAACCTTAAACGTACAGCTCTTTATTTTTGCCGAATTAAATTACATTTATGCACTTGGCAGAGGCTTTTATTTGAAGTGGCTTATGGCAGAAATATAATCAGTTCCTGCTTTCCTTGTGGTTCCCAACCTTTGCGTCGCTTGCACGATGTTCTACTGATTGAACCACAGGAAATAACAACACTCCAATTTAATTAATTCAAATATTTAAAACACTTTTTATTAGCCTTTGATGATCTTCTACTTGCTTTTATACTTATTTAGGTGTTTTAAGTGTAAATTATTGTCCCTGAATGACACAAAATCATATTTTTTTACAAAAAAGTCTTCAATTAACTCTTTAAAATGAATTTTGTGCTTTCTATTAAATCCCGTGTTGTGGATATGACTAGGTTAACAGCTCTATTCAGGATCATTTTGAGCTACTGATGCAGCGCTAGGGGTTTCACCCTCCCAGCTATCTCCAAAATATCTTTCTTTAGAGACTTGTCGGGATATTATTGAGTGACCTCTCCCCGTTCAAGTATGTTCAAATGTTTTTCCTGTAATCAAAGGCCTTCAGCCAATCCACTCAGCACCTGCTTCCCTGAACATCTGCCAATCAGGAGCTCCGGGAGAGCAGCAGGACGCCGTGAGGAGGCGTCTGAGGCTCCGCAGGACTCAGCGGCTCGAGGAGGATCAGAGTAAATCAGGATCATCAGCTGGTGACTCATCTGCTGAGGATGGCACGCCGGCCTCCACCAAGGCTGGAGTGGATCAAGATGCTGCCCGGAATGCCCTCGGTGATGCCAGCCACGTCCTGATGAAGAGGCCACAGGAGTCCAGCGCGAGTGAAAAGGAGGCTGCGGGTCGCTTCGGGAGGAGGATGGCGGGGAATGCCATTCAGGAAGCCGTTCTGTGACCCTGAAAGGAAGAGCAACAGGTGGCTTTGGGGAATTGAGCTTTCAAGATGGTATGTTCTTCTCTCTGGGGAAAGGAGCTCAGATGATGATGATGATGATGTGGAAAACAGCAGCAGAAGGCCTCTGCTCTCCTCTTATTAGTGCTGCAGGATTTGTACTCCTCAGCATCGAATCACTCAAGGTTTAAATACTTAAGGGCTGTCATTTTCACGTAATACAGGATTGTACAGTATGTAATCTAAAAGAACGTAGATGTTGTTTGTTTTGTTATTATAGATTTTTATATCAGCGAATAAACTTTCCGAAAGCAGTTGTGTGCTTGATTCTTTTCAAAGGTTTCAGAAGATTTGTGTTCAAATGAAACCACGCCCTGTATCCCTATACACCTCTCCAAAAACATTGACCTCTAGTGGTGGAAAACTACATTACAAAGGAATTAAACACTGACTAATTAAATCCATTTTTATTTGTATTATATACAAATAATGAAACAAAACATGATTACCGGTAAATTGTACTGTCGAGCTTATGGGGTGTAGTGGTTAGGGGCTTATACACGTACGGTCCGGATGCACAGAGCGACCCGGGTTTGAATCCCAAGCTCAGCGTCTTTCTGTCTTAATACTGCCCAATCAGTTCAAACAGTATTTATAGCAGGAGTCGTGTGAGTCTGTCATACGCCGTGCAATGAATCCCGGCTGTCACCCCACAAGGTAAAAATGATGCACAAGAAAGCTGCACAGCAGGATGAGGATGAGGATTACCAGAAAAGATAAAGATGTTTGATCCAGGGTCAAGCGTGTTTGGTGGAAACCAGTTGAGGAGAACAAAAACATGGTGGTGGGAGTGTCATGGTCTGGGGCTGCTTGAGTCTTGAATGCTGGTGTAACGAGCCACACTGCAGCAGAGAAGAATCCCCTCACTTCAGAGACTGGGCCACAAGGCACACCTCCAACATGAGCACCACCCATTAGAGATGGCAGTAGTGTTAGTAGTACACTTGATAGAAGTGTTATAGTATTTTAAATGGATATGTATTATTATGTAGTTAATCTGGTACAAATTAAAACCTGTTACAAATAAATCATTTACAAGTTTCATTCATTTTACACAATATATATATTATAATTGTATTATTTTCTAAGTGATATTGTGGATTTTATTAAAAAAATGCTCTTGTTCAGCATTTATTGACAATTCTTCTTAAAATTAAAGCAGAAAAGATGGATGCCCTGCAGCTTCCTAGTAGCCGATGAAGGCAAAGCTGACGGATGGGTGTAGCAGAGAGTGTCTGAATGCACTTCTGTAAATCTGGGGGTGCTCTGATCCCAGTGTTGTCCTCCAGCTTCTTTAGGACTCTACCTTTACATTTAACGGCAGACATTACAAAGCGATATTCAAATGAGATCTTTTGAAGACCTTTTGGATAAGAACTGCTGAAGGAAAATAACTTGAAAGGGTTTGAAGCTTAAAGTAATATATTTATTAAAGGAACATGGAGATGATTGAAATAAAATCCGATGATCTTGTGAGTTTTGGGGATCGTAGACTTCTTCAGAGCTCAAGCACATCTGAAGGAGCCTCCGCCGAGCTCAACGCTCTTCACCAGTCCGTCTTGCAGATCTCCATCTGTGAGGAACCGTCAGTTGTCCTGCTGGACTCTGCCCCGTGCTAAAGTTAGTCTGACCCCAGCGAGAGCCCTCAAACCGAGGAGGAGGAGGATGGAAACAGATCTGGTTTCCTTTCTCCGCCACAAAGCTCAAGCTGTTCCAGCTACTTCCTGCAGCAGAGTAACCGTTACTTTTACTCTCGGATGTTTATAGCCGCGTGCTTCTGTTGTTGAGATGTTTTACAGGCCGTAACGCTGGGGTTTAGGGGCTTTGGAAGGTTTGTGTGTGTTGGATGTCTGTGAAAGTGCTCAGGAGACGCACAGGAAATCTCAGCATGGAGAAGCTCAGACAGGAAGATGTAGAGCACCAAACATGACACGACCCGAGCTCTGTGTGCTGAACAAATCCATCCATCCATCCATCCATCAACCCGTCCATCCATCCATCCAACGACCTGTCCATTCATCCATCCATCCATCCATCCATCCATCCATCCATCCGTTTACTTATCTCTCCATTTCACAATCCATCTACTTTTTTCTACTCATCCATCCATCTTTCCATTCCTCCATCCAACAATCCTTTCTGTCCGTTCATCCATCACATCATCCGTCACTTTTGTTCTTCCTGTCTTCATCAATTACTCCATCCTTTCCCCCAGTTTCCATGAATACACCACTCTGTTACTCCACCCTTCTCTATCTCTGACTTTCTTTCACCTAAAACCATCTAGTTTGCTTTGAGCTACTCCTGCAGGATTTTACACCAGGAGATATCTTCCTGTCTTAGCATTTTAGCGCACGAGTGAAACTTCCACACTCTTCTCTCTTATAAAAGACGACACAAATTAAACAGTGCTTCAAGCAGTGAACCCTAAACATAGACATTAACTTTGTGGCTAGAAATCAGCCGTCATCCCTGTGGATGTGCATCTGTTTTCAGCTCAGCCGGGATGAAAGGGAAGACTCTGTAAAGCCACAGAGAAGAGGGAAAAAGACAGAGATGACGAGAAAGAAAGTGACAAAAATAACCTGGAAAGTTGCTCTATAATTGGCGCAGTCTGTCAGAGCCTTGGTTTATGTGTGTGAACAGGGCAGGGCAGGAATCGAAACCCAACACTTACAGGAGCCGTCTGCCGTCCCTCCTACATCCCAGCACACACGCCACTGCCTGTGGATCCTGCAAGTCTATGGGAGCTGTGGATGAGTTAACCTGGAGCTTTGGTTCGGAGGAAGATGCTTTGAGCCTTTTTCTTGGAAGATCTGGATGAGACAGAAAGAAGCGAACAGTGTCGGTGAGAGTAAACTTTATCGTTCTTACCCAGGTCAGTGCTGATGATCCTTGACCCCCGATCTTCAACTTTTCCTTCGGTTAATCGCTATTTGAGGAGCTTTTGATTTCGGAGAGTGTAGCTCTTTGATTTCTGCATCTTTCTGCAGAAAGCTTGTCTGTGAAATGTTAAAATCTAGCTTTTATCATGCTACACTGGGTTGGTTTTTGACATTATTTCCTTTAGTCGCCTGCAATAAATTAAGTGATGAGAGACCAGCCAGGTTCAATCCTTTAACATGAAAGTTAATGTCTATACTGGCATGGTGTCTACTGTAAAACGTCAAAAGAAATATTTGACAGCTTTCTTGGTTTGAATATTTGTCCACTGATAATGTCATCATTACATTTATAGGTAGATTCAGGAATCCAGGAATTTCCATAAACGACTCTAAAGTCCATGTTCATTATTATTTTGAAGAGATGCCCTTTTCAAAAAGTTGAAAGACATGGTTTTTGGCATTTGTCCGACAGCGGCATACAGTATGTGTGCCGGCCCTGACCCGAGTTTCTTTTTATTTTATGTATCATCTGTAGTGTGGCATCCATTATTAACTTGGCTGAGACTTGAGTGAGGTACGGTCCATGTGTGGCCCTTGGCCAGATACAACTTGCAATGCGTGTGTGTAGATAGTAATGTACGGCATACCACACATAATGCAGTTAGTGTGAAGTGTGCAAAGATTGTGGGATTTCATTCTCAAGCCCAGAGGGTTTCATAGAGAAAAACTAAACCAAATAATCTCTAATTGTATTTTAGCTTCCTGATTGTCTCTCTATTATTACCTGAATAAATCAAAGATGTTCAAAGTACTAAAGTAATGAAAGTTGGTCAATAACCTTCAAAAAATGACAAAAGCTCTTGTAAATTGTGATTCTTTGATAAAGACCTTCTCTAAACAGTTTGTATACAATGATACAGCAATAGTAATGTAGTAAACCGGGAATGGAGTGATATCACAAAGCCCTGTTTTCTGGAGAATATCCAGAATATTCTAGAGCCGGAGGATGAGGTTGGAGTTTAAAGAGAAGATATCTGTTCTCTGTTTCTTGTTATAAATGTTTGCTGGTGAAACCAGAAATAAAGGGAGGGAATGAATGAAAAGTGCAGTCCTTGTTGTAAAGTTAAGCTATGATATTGTCAGGGAAACCACATTTCCCCGCGCCACACACACGCACACTCGCGCACACACACATATATAGCTAAAATATAATTGATTACTCTAAATTTGTGATGAACAGACGGAATCGTAGATGAAATAAGGAATGATCAACCATACCTTGGGTAACCGTTCCCTCTGAACATGGCATTTAACCACTGGCTCCTTCTGAAAAGCTCCAAAGCAAATTAGAGAACAGAAAAACTAAAAACAGAACAGGGTGTTTCCTCCCGTTTAGTGCTGCATGTGCTTTTTTAACCCAGTGCAGGTCCAGTAGGTGGAAAAAAACATCAGGTAATTTGGGTTAATTGCTCGACTACTGGACTGAGAAAACAAAAAACTCCTTAAAGAACTTTGGGAGAAATACAGATTACAGATCTGTGCAACAAATATTACTCAACATTGAGAGAAGAGAAAATGCTCAAAATGCTCAGAGATGGCTGTTTGCTGCATTACACAGACAATTGCTTTCAAGACAAGTGTTAAAGGAGCTCATCATTTAAAAAAAAATCACTCGATTGATTTGATACAAACCGTGATTAAAAGCCTTTGAGCTTAATTTAATTTAGTTTAGTCAGCATTTAAAAAAAAGGGTTTACAACCATTTTTGTAGTTTGGTAACCATTGACAATTTTCGCAGAGGTTAGCGTTTTTTTTACTTCTTATTGTGATACATATTCCTCAAAATATATTGTCAAAAAAATGTATCATATGCAGTATAGATGTACTCCAATGATTTTACCAAGAGTTTTTAATTGTACGACTAAAATTAAATATAGTTAATCTGCAACAAACTTTTTCAATCCGATTAGATTTTGTTGGAAAAACACAAATCAATTGCAAGGAAAAGTTTTCTATAATTTAGATGCGTTCATTCAACAAGTTTTGTGCAGAGAAGAGTGCATCAAGCTTTAGACCCCTGCATCTGGTGCTTTGCATTGCACTTGGTGATATCTGCCTTGGATGCAGCTGCTCGGCTAAAGAGTGTTGTGTTTAATTTTCTACTTACTATTTAAGATACATCACTGAATGACTGATTATTTATGAAGCAACCGTTTGACAGAGACAAACCCATTTTATGAAAGACCAGCCGAGGTGTGTTGGCTGAGTTTGAGGGGTGGTGGAGCCTCGGAGTCCTCTTGGACTTTTTACATTTTTCTGATAATTCTATGATTTGACCTTGCTTTTTAAGGACTGCCTCCAGAATCTTTTAGAGTTAGATGTTGAATCACCAAAGATGTTGATACCCCCAAGTCTCCTGGTCTCAGAGTTGGCTATGGCTTGCTGCACAGGTGGCTCCTGGCACAGCGCCGTGCTGGATTTCACTGAGCTCCCGAAAGTTGCCCATTCTTTCACTAAAGCAGAGCCGAGCTGCTTGATTTTATTTTGTGCAATCCTGGAGCGTAACATTTGAGTTTGTAGAATCGATAACCTCAATTTCTTCACAGGAGCAGCACCCTGATGATATTCTAGTATCAGTGCAGAAGAGTGCAGAGGGAGATGGAGGTTCGGTTTGGACTTAGGATCACTTTGGTATTGACTGTTCTGGCTTTAACTCTGTACGGAAGCAGCGACGCAGCACAAAGGGCAGGTGAGGTCACATACTAGACTAAATATACTTTTCATGACTCCTCGGTTTAGCACGAGTGGTCAGTGTGTTTGAGATTTGAATGAAGATCAAGTTGCCAACTCCAACCTATCGTTGAAATGTCAAAAAAGATCTGATAGATATATGAAACGTCGATGAAACTTTCCCTAAATGTTTGCCCTTTGTACCAGGTTGCAAAAATGTCCACTATGATCTGGTGTTCATATTGGACACCTCTTCCAGCGTCGGAAAGGACAACTTTGAGAAGATCCGCCAATGGGTGGCCAACCTGGTGGAATCTTTCGATGTTGGTGTGGATAAGACTCGCGTGGCTGTGGTTCGATACAGTGACCGTGCAACCACTGAGTTCAACTTAGCTCGCTATAAAACTCTGGATGAGGTCAAGCGTGCTGCAGGGACCATCCGCTACCTGGGTGGGAACACCAAGACTGGAGATGCCATCAGTTTTACCACCAAGAACATCTTCACAGAGAGTGCAGGAGCGAGAGCTGCCGACAAGGGCTTTCAGAAGGTGGCAATCCTGCTGACTGACGGCCGGAGTCAGGATTTTGTCTTGGAGCCTTCGATGGCCGCCGCAGCTGCTGGAGTCAGATTGTTTGCGGTAGGAATTGGAGAGGCTCTGAGGGAGGAGCTGGAGGAGATTGCAGCAGAGCCCAAAAACGCCCATGTTTTCCATGTGACTGACTTTGACGCCATTGACAAGATTCGGGGAAGACTGAGGAGGAGACTCTGCGAGAGTGAGTACAGATGGGTTTGACCAATCAAATGCTGCTGTTTTTTTTCAGTAAGATTCTCATATTAAATAAGTTGTTGAGATGTTTAATTCAGTGAAGAGATCATGTGAAGCATGGTGGTTGATTATCATCAAGAAGGTTTCTGGTGATTACCATGTTCTCCTTACGTGGAATGGCTGTGTTTGGTTTGTTCTGGGGTGTATCTGCCCTTTTTTGGAGGAGTTTTTAGTACCAATACATTCACATCTATGATATATGAGAGAGAGAGAGAGAGAGAGAGTAAAGCGATCAAGGTAATCTCTGTCTTGCATTTCAACAGTAAAATACATGCAGTATTTTGGAGAGTATGATTTTTTTATGCTTTGTTCTCAAATATCAGTTGATTCAAATGTTGTTTGTGATAAATATTGTTATAAAAGGTGCAGTGAAAACTTTTAAGGGGGTGATATAGGACCTTTAAGCAGGAGGACTTCAGCCATATCTCCAGGCCAAAGTTTTCGATACAGAGACTTGTTCTGAAGTCTACTCCAATTATTTAATATTTGCATGTCTTACCTACTTTGTGGTCGAGATGATCTACCAATCAGAGACATAGACGTGCTGTTCAACTATTTGTCCCTCGTAACAGTTGTTTGGGTTAAAAACAGACATGTGGAAAAGATCATTTGCTACAAAGGCCTTCGATTCTGACACTGAAGGCCCTAGGGCCCACATAATGGCTAAACTTTAGCAAAACAGAAGGTCTTTTCTTCCTGTTTCTATTGCTCTTTACAATTAGAACGGCTTCTAGCGAACCATTCACAACTCTCAGTCCGGTTTACTTTTATTTTTCATTTTTAATTTCATTTACATTACAATCTCATATTATACAATTTTAATATGACTTTTATTCAGATTTGTAAACCATGTCTTTGTTTGTTGTATTTTACTTTGTAGCCAATATGTACTGTTCTCCCACCCAGAGCTGATTGCTTTAAATAAGAGGATGAATGTAGATGGATCACGCTTCACCTAAAGTTCAGCTCTAGTTCAAGCTACGCAATCTGTTTAGCACATTCCATAGTTCCCTAACTCCAGAACAAGACACCCCCACTTGAAGCAGGATCACCCCATCAATTCAGAAGGAGTATTTTCCAACTATAGCTTCGGAATTGGAGATGCTGATTCCTAATCTCGCTATTTTGCATTGGCTACAAATCCAAAATTATGTTAAAAAATGCTAAATCATTAGCTATTTGGTTGAATTCCTCGGTTGACCCCAGTGAAGAAATCATCTGTGTTTCTTGAAGGGTTGAAATGAGAATTACAGGGAAATCTTCAGTGTTTGGTGATCTCTCAACCCAATGCAGAACCCTTTCGTCTCCTGGAATTGATGGTACAGAATCGATTTTGATGCCAGGAATGTCCAGGACTGATCAGTGCTTACTGGAGTGGACAGGAACTGGTTTGAGCATTTCTGTGGTTTCTTGCCTCGGTGAGCTCCGAGTAAAGACTTGCACAAGTACAGAAGACGGAAAAGCTCCTCAAGTGTTTTAGCAGATCACAGCGATAACCTAAAAGAACATGTGGGATAGTCCTCGGAGGCCATTATAAACAACAGGCTTGCAATAAAACTATGAATATAGACCCAAAATTAACCCCAACTGCTGAGGTATGTGGCCTGCATTCCCCATCCAAATTCAAATTATGTGTACACATGGTTCGTTTTTAGTCGTCGAGGAGGCTTAGCACACCAGGATGAGATTCCTGACTGAAATTAGAGACAACACCTGAAGCTCTGCTGGATCAACTGTGGCTTGGTGGATGTCTGGAACTTCTGGGCAGTCGGAACAATACTAATCGTCATGTTCCTTAGAACACGATTGAATCCACATTGCAGTTTTTCATTATGGCTCAACTATTATTGGGCAACCACTTATGCATGACCCAAGAACCCCTATAGATCGCAGCACATGACTGAACTATGCCTGGAATCCCAGTCACGCCCCAGTTAATGTCACACTGCCTGCTTTCAAATGATAATTCCTTATTCCAGATTTGAAGGACTTGTCGGAATTTCTTGTTGAGGTCTTTTAATAAAAAAAAAAAAAAAAGCTGACATGGTCAGATAAAAAAAGAGGTGCACGCCTTCTATTGGAGAATTAATGCAATTAACCCCAACTGGTTCAATGGGTTGTTTCTCCACTAATCCACTAAACCACTAATCGGTGAGGCTAAATGAGGAAAAAAAGCTTCGGTTTGTTCAGAACATAAATATTGGATTCTGAAGCAATGGAAGAAGGTCATGAGATCTGATGAGTCCACATTGATCCGGTTCCAGAGGGATGGGCGCATCAGGGTAAGAGGAGTGACATGTGGTGCACCCATCTTGCCTATAGCACAAGCCTGTGGGGGCGGTGCTAAGAACCAGGGTTGCTGTAGTTCCTCAGGTCTAGGTTCAGCAACAGGAAGTGCTCATAGAATAAGGTCAGCTGACCCCTGAATATAATGATTCCAGCAATTGGTTGTTCCAAGTTTTTCCAAGATGACAATGCCAGGATTCCTTGGCTCAAATTGTGAGAGAGTGGTTCAGGGAGCAGGAGACATCATCTTCACACTTAGATCGGCACCACAGAGTCCAGACCTTAACCCCTTTGAGTATCTTTGGGGTGTGCTGGAGAAGGGAGTGCACCCTACAGATTTTTTGTGACAGCGAATGCCTACTGTAATATAATCTAAAGATATTTCATTTTGAGTTTTGATATAATTACATTAGTTTTCACCAGTCCCAATTCAATGAACAGCGCTAAGCCATCTTTAGCACGCCAGGAATAAATCCAAAGTGTGGTTCATCATTTGGCTCAGGTCTGTGGTCCGACCCTGAACACAGATCTGTAATCAGCAATGGGCCGCACTGTAATAGTGCTGGGTTTGCTAATTTACACGTGTTTGCTTTAGCATCTGTTCCCCCTGCTTCCCAAATCTGCTTCAGATTAACTTGGTGACCATCTCCAAAAACAGAGAAAACATTTGATTAAGCTCTTTCCTCTCTGGTCTCCTAGAAGTACTGAAGTTCTCACGCTTGCCAAGAGAATTATGTGAACCAGTAAATGAAATGAATTACTTTGGACCACAATACTTTGGGATTTTGAATTGCCCCTAGCAGCATGAGATTTCCGATGTGAGGGGTATTGGCTCCTTCGCTGGTTCTTCTCCTGAAGCTGGTCATGCCTCGTACATAATCAGGTTTTGTTTCCTTGTGGAATAATTGACAATGCTTTGACAAAACTGTGCCGCAACAGTTTACCTACAAATATGATGTAGCAAAACCGTAGCCAGGTTTTCTGCGGTGTTCCATGTTTGGTTTGTGCGTAACAAACTCGTGGTTCAGGATATTGCTCAGTACTGTTCATTTGATGAAACATTTGCATAATACTTTATTTGTTTTACAAAAAAAGGTGCGACCTCTGAGATGCCACATCGGTTCATTAATGGGTTGTTGCCACTCCTTGTTTATTTCTGGTTGTGTCTTCAGTCTTGTTGCTTGTGGAATGACCTCGTTAAAGGATATTTTTTTAAAAGTAATTTATATTTATGAAACTAATTGAAGTGTTTTTTCTGAACACTGTCTACTTGCCCGTGTGCTCTTTTAAACACAGTCCAGCCATACTCTGCCTGGTGCTATGCAAATACAGATATGGTACAGTGTTGCTGGGTGTCTCTTTCTCCCGAATTCAACTCATGATTATTCTTGTCTTTGTGACGTACATCAGAATTTACTATTATCTTTAATGCTTTCAGTGTTTTGGATTAGCGTGCTAATTGATTAGTTATTTTCCCTGAGCACATGATTTCTCATGGTTCGATTGACCAGGTTTCTCTGAGCACATGGGCTCGATTCTTCTGTTTTGCAGTGTGCTCAGCTGTCTCTGTCTTTATTTTAGCCTATGGTGTTCTGATTGGATGTTATCTATCTATCTATCTGTCTGTCTGTCTGTCTGTCTGTCTGTCTCTCTCTCTCTCTCTCTCCCCTGCTTCTTTTCTTATTGTCCCTGAGCACATTGCTTCTCATTTTCATATTTGCCATGTGCTCTTCAGCCTCTCTGGTTATTGTCCCTGAGCTAATTGCTTCTCATTTTGTTATTTGCCATGTGCTCTTCTGGCTCTCACCTTATTGTCCATGAGCACATGACCTCTCCTGCTCTGATTGGCTGTTTGCTCCTTCTGTCTGAAAAGACAAGAAAAGACAAGGTAGTGATGTCACTTTTTATCCCACGCTCTCTCCAAGAGATTCGGTTGTGCTCATTTGTGCTGCTTAATCTGATTTCTTCAAGCACTTATCAAATATAAAGTGGGATTCAAAAATAAAGTGGGATTAAAGTGGGACATAATATCCACTCAATAGATTAAGAAATGAAAGAAAATAAAACCTTCCTTTTGATCACTACTGCAGATTAAATAAGTTTATCTGCTGAAAAACTTTCAGGAAATATAAAGTGTGCTAATATAACTTTGCTCACGTAACACATACAGCTCAATTATAGACAGCCAGGTGCTCTTCTCTCTAGCCTTTATTTATCCCAAGTGGGCGGCTGAGCTCTTTTTTCCCTGGTGGTCAGGGGGGTGACGTTGGATGTAGTGTGTTTGTGTGTAAAGGGTGTCACGCAAAGGACACTGCATTGGACAGAGGTGTAATTGTGTCAAGTGACCCAGCCTCTGTAAAGCAGGATTTGTAGCAAAGTTGAGGGCTCTTAAATGCTACAAAGCACTTTTTATAGAGGCGATTAAAGAAAATTACAGGGTCTGATCGTACATGATTGTCAGGGCCGCGATCAGCAGCGCTGGTTTGGGCGTCTGTCTGGTTCTTGCCAAGAAAGACTGTGTGTGTGGGAGGACGAGAGAGAAAGAGAGTGACAAAATCATTTCATCGATGTCATGTTTCCGTTTCATAGAGGTTTTCATAGAGGTCCTCTCCATTAGAGAGGAGGATGCGCAGTGAGCATTTGAAACCATGCTGATTTGGCCACAGACATATTGTAGTTGCTCACTTTACCAGAGAGAGACAGAATACATCAGGAAAACATTTTAATACTGAAAAAAGCATTTGGCAGAATTATACTAACAAGAGGATCATCTTGGTGAGAAAGTGATTACAGTTTGTGAAATTAATTGATGAAACACAAAACAGTAAAACTTCACTAAAGATCCACCTTGTAGGGTCTCATGAGAAGGGTCAGGAACTAGCTGAGAATTATATGAGAATGAGAACTGACTCATCAGTGATCTCAAGGCAGCTGGGACCAGTCACCAAGAAAACAATTGGTAACACACTACATCATGAGGAATTTAAGTCCTGCCACTCCTGCAATATCCCCCATAAATCTTAAGCCAAATATAGACAAATTAATCCAAATTTAACAAATTAAACTAAGGAGGTATTTTCCGATTTCTGACCATTTTTCAGAAAATATGAAAAACAACACAACATCAAAACAACACCCTGATCAAAAGTTTATACACCCCAGCTCTTAATAAATCCACATCGATGACAGCTGGTAGATGTCAATGAGGTTCTTTGTTTTCTGTGTTGGTAAAGCCAAACAGTTTCTGTTGTCATTATGATTTAAAAAAAAAAAAAGAGTAAACACAGCTGTTTCACAAAAATGGCTTCACCCAACCACTAACTATGAGCGGGAAAAAGCTTTTTGTGTATCATTCATATTTTCAGAAAAATCTGAAAATGTGTAAACTTTTGGGCAACTTTTACACAGCTGACTGACTCCAGTAGTGTTGTTCTAACTCTATGAGTTTCGCTGTGTATAAAAGGGTAATAATATAACTCTTAAAGTTACATACAAATAAAGAAAATGTATTCATGCTCTATTTTACTTAATAAAAATAATAAAAAAGTTTTACGAAACAGATGAGAATTAAGTAAATTTCTGAGTTTAATGAAGTTTTTAATTGAGTGTTAAGAGTTTTGTCAGGCCTTGGTTTCAACACTGCTATCAGCTGATCAGAAATCCATGAACCTGATTGGCTGGACATTAATAAGATGCCTCCGTCTGTCTGCTGCTTCTTCAGCTCACTAGTTGCGCATCTCCTCCAGGTTCTTGATATAAATCTCAAACAGTGCCACTCTCTCAATGTTGCTTGCTCTGTTTTGCAGGGATTGGCTCCCCTTTATTTATCAGAGGTGTCCCCTCGATTTTTTTCTCTGTACCAACTTTCAGGAAGTTTATGAAAAGGACAGATGTATTTTGGAACAGAAACACCCCGACAGACTTCCAGCATCCTGCTATACCTTTACATTTACAAGAATTGTCGGATTCAGATAAATTGTAACAGATTCATTTTAAGCGGATTGGTTAAATAAGCATAGAAGTGTGTTTTTGAACCCATTCGTTGAATTAATTAGAACATTTACTTTACATTTCAATTTAATTCAAGGAAAAACGGCAATAAACCACCAGTCATTAGTGCTGAGTCTATGATTAGCATCTTTCCTTAGCACTAGCATTCCTGCGTCCACAAATAGCACGGTTTCATTACAGATGCCATAGTAAAACAAATCTCCCGGTGTTGCGTTTCCTCCTGTCATCACCGCCGTCACAAGCCGTGTGTCGCCATTTCAAAATCGCTTTCTTAAATAATCACCGTTAGCATAGACTCACAGCGGTAGCCAGCGGATCAGAGACATAAGTTATGCTGCACATCTTCATCCAAAGACTTGGGATCCCCTTGGGATAAAGGATCCTCTTCAAAGGCCTGGAGCCGGGGTGTCCAATCCAGTTCCAGTTTAGCTGCAACCTTAACTAATCACACCTGATCAGCTTGTTAACTCTTGTTTGAAAGAGTCTTTGTTTCTCTGAGCAGAGTTTGGAGAATCTGCGTAGGTCTCTGGCCCTCAAGGAGCTGGTTTTTACTCTGGTCTAGAGGAAGATGGGCGTTGCAACCATGAGCCTTTCCTCATCTGCTTCAGCTACTAGAGAAGGCTTACCTTGCTAGAACTTTGAATATCTTTGCTTCTGGGGCCGGGTTTCTTTTAAAAGGCTGACTTTCAAACATATGAGTTCTGTTTAGTGAACACCCAGTCAGCCAACAAATATGGACCAAGATCAGGATCTGGCACTGGCATATCTGGGCCTATCGTGGGGTGGAGGGGGAATCCTTCATAATGTAGACCTGGGACGGACACTGTATGTAATGTTTCATAGGTTTGAACTTGGCTGACACTTGGAGCTTTTCGAGTTCCAGCCAGGACTCATGGCCTTTGTATATTCTTGCGTTGGTATCTATGTTTGGCAGGTGAATTGGAGACTATGTTGTCCACAGACATAAATGTATATGTGTGCGCATTCGTGCGTGTGTGTGTGTGTGTGTGTGTGTGAGAATGATGAAAAAATCTGGTCCTATACCGACAGGTCCAAGATGTTCCCTGGCCTTACAGCGGGCTGCATCCTTTAGATTTGTTTATTTCTGCCCTTTAGCTTCATTGATGGCTTTTGTACCTTTATTTTTGATGGTGTCTTTTTTTACTGCACAGCTTTTTTGTGTTTTGACTATTTTTACAGATCATCAAAATACAGTTATTTTAAACAACAAAATAAAAGTTATTTTCACAACTCTAAGAATTCTGCAAAGCATCCAGGAGACTTCTTTAAAAAGGCTTTTGCCCAGTCTATGTTTGTAAAGGAAGATGAGGAGTACCATATTTTGATATATTTGTGATCGGCTGATCTTAAGATTGGTTTGGTACTTGAAGCCCGTGCAAGAGAATTCCTAAAGTGCTTTAAGTGTAAACAAAGCCGAGATGGTGTTTGTAAGATCTCTGTTTATCATCTCAAACTGATCCCTTTATTTTGAATATTTGACCAAGGTGTTCTTCTTTCTCTTTAGACGTTCTGTGTCCCAACATGAAAGTCCAGTCTGGCCGTTTCCGACCCAACAGCACCAGTGCAGGACTGACGGAGGTCCCAGGTAAAGTCTCCAAGCTTTATTATTATTATAATGCTAACAAATCTTCTTGCATCAGCTTAAAGAGAGCTTCAGTTTTCTTTAGATATTGTGTTCTGATCACTTTCCACTAACTATTAGAACTCTTAGAACATCACAGTTTCCAGAACAGCCTTCAGTGCAAAACAGATGGAGAAATATTTCTGACCACATTTGAGATCTACTTCATTCATCACATTTGAAGTTATCTATAAATCATTTATTACTCGTTAAATAGCAGTTGTAGTTATCTGTAAATGGAACCATGACCAGGCCCAACTTTGAGATAGCTGTAATTAATTTATCACCAATAAATATTAGTCTTCAGCCTGGTGAAAATCTATTTAGAGATCTAGTCACAGTCCTTGTAGTCAAGTAAACAGATGTCTGTACTTGGAATCATGACAAGACTTTAAAATTGGCTTGAGATGCAGGAGAGCTACTAAAGGCATTCTCTGTCAAGACCTGCTTTTTACAATTTAATTTCTCGCATTAGCCTTTTTTTCAATCGAACAGAGAACTGCTGAAAATAAATTTTCAAATGCTTTTGCCCTCTGCATCTGAAAACTCCACACTAAGGTGTTTATAGTGTTTTAATATTTCATATACTTGCTGAGTGTTGCATATAAAGATGAAATAGGAAAGGTTTTCTTCTTCTCACAGAGATGAAATTTCACGAAAATCGCCTCAAGTGCATTTTACTGTGAATAAAGGTCAGAAATAAAAGAAAAGGGCCAAAGCATAAGGACTCTGACATCTGGACTCTTGCACCTCAGGTCTGCACTTGCAGTGGAAGCATGTATTTATACCAGGCTGGAGAACTAGCTCCTACATTTAAAGCAGTTGGATCGGAAACAAAGCCTTGCTCTCCTTGAAGGTCGCACTCTGAAAACATCAAACATCGTAACAAACATTCGAAATACGAGATCTTGTGACCTCTGCAGTTTCTTAGAAACGTGGAGTTTGTTAGTGATTGCACAGATCTGGAGGATGTTGTGTTGGGGTCTTCAGGGGGTTCTGAGTTCCTCTGTGGGAGCCGCTCGAATGAATCAAACTAAAGTGATAAACCAGATTGAGAGAGAGAGAGAGAGAGAGAGAGAGAGATTACCTGTGCAGGCAAATGAGTTTACAATCTGGAGTCGTGCAGTGGTGCGTGGAGAAATACAAACGAGAATACAATTCTTTCTTTTTGTGAATTTTTGGAATCCAGCAGTGTTTTTTTTTATCAACTGCAAAACATTTAAAACAATTACATATTTCCGCTTATATTTATGCATTTAGCAGAGACTTTTATCCACACGCTGCTATTTATGTCAGCATTTTGAATCAGTAACAGTCAGCTGATCATCCTCCCCGTGCGTTTTATTCTGGAAACTCACAGTAGCTTGTTTTTTTATTATTGGCTTCACAATGTTTATTAAAGGAAGACATGTATAAGTGTTTGGAATCTCTTCAGTTACTCCATTTCAAATGCTAAGATGAGCTCGAACGGCAGCCGTGGAAAACCGAGGTTGATTGCGCAGCTACACTTGCATTCAGGAAGCACTTTAATCCCATTCTTCACTCTTTTCTTGTATAAACAAGCGTTATATAGGGATTGGTAACAATGGTAAGGAAGCTGTTTCAGTTTTAACGTCAGGACGTGTGTAGGGAGTTATCCACAAGTCATCGTCTGAACATTTCCAAGTTACAATCCTTCACCATCTTCAGTCTCTGAGGTTAGACGTCTGCACTTCAATCGTTTATTTGCACAGACTAGACTTCATCACTCCTCGTCATTAAGTTAAAGTTGTAAAAGCTAACTGCATTCTGTTTTCACACACACACAAAAACAACAACTAAATTGTGAGGGAAATTCCAGAGTCATACAAGATCCATTGAAGAATTCTTCCAAACGAAGCAGAAGATTTGAGTTTAGCTCCTGTTTGATGTTGCTTTGTTTCAGTGACAGATTTGATCAGTTATCGTTATTGAAGCCAGGAGATCATTAAAGCCTTCAGAAACTTTTACAGGTGCCTAAATGTCAGATATTCTGGAATGTGTTTTTGTTTTCTGGGGGAACAAAAGCACGGGGAGAACTCCTCTCAGGATATTAGCTGTGGATCGTCACGAAGCAATACCAATCCAGAGAACCACGCCTTTATCTTGTGTGACTGTGTTAAATGCTCTTGTCGTGTTCCCATGCGGCGTCATCCTTTACTTCTGAGAGCTGCTTTCTGTGTGCGGATCAAAGCTGTGCATTCGTTCCACCACAAACCCAACCCAGCCTTCCTCTCTCTATCATCGGTTAAATTAAGACTGGCTCCCGATTATACGCTTTCACTCGCCAGGCCTAAATTACAGCTCTTGTTTACCAGGCGATGTTCCTTCAGGCGCAGAAATGCTACAGAGACCAAAGACTGGTGAAAATGTTCTTGACGCTGCCATCAGATCATTCCTTCCAGAGTTCAGTGAAAAGAACAGATTTTGGGAAAACTTAGTCTTGAGGAAAAACATTTTGAAAATATTTAAGAGATAAAAAGCAAGTTTGTAAATGAAAGTAATGACGGGTAGAATTAGTAACAATCAAAAAGCAGCGCTAAAATTATGTAAACAGTTGAAAAAAAGAAATTCCTTACGGCAATGCTGTTTTCGGTGGAAGGCCATTTCCACCAGCTTAATAAAAATAAAATCAAAATTTAGATACACAAAAGTGGAAATTAATCTCATTTTTTTACTTTTGAATAAAAAAATTGACTTTTTGTATTTACAATTTTGACTTTCTCTAAAAAATGTTTGACTTTGTATCTAAATTTTTACTGTTTATCTAAAAATTTTGATTTTTGTATCTCAAAATGGTTGCTTTTTATTTAAAAAAATTAAATTTTGTAACTAAAAACTTTGACTTGTATCTAAAATTTAGACTCTTTCTCTAAAAAAAATTTCTTTTGTATCTCAAAATATTTACTTTTTATTTAAAAAAATGTACATTTGCATCTCAACATCTTTTAGTTTTTATATGAAATGTAAAAAATGTTGCATCAACTTTTGTATCTCAACATGTTTTACTTTTGTTTCTCAATATCACAATATACCTTACTTTGCACTCCAATATTTGGAGAAATTCCGGTTTGCCATACCATAAATCACTTGAAAAATCTAAAGATTTATCACAGGAGACTGAGAAGCAAGCACAGAACAGGAATGTACGAGTGGCCTCCCGATGGCACCAGCCATCAGAGACATGTGCATGAGAAGAGCGAACCTCATCACTTCCTGTCTGTTCACTTCCTCTATTCTCCTGTTCCCACATGAACTCCAAACAGCCTGCGGTCATCGTCTTCTCTGGTTTAGAATCCTTTCAATGACCCGTGCACACCTGCTGCAATAAAACAACAGGAACGTTCAGCCCTCTACTGCAACACCCCCCCCCCCCCCACCACCACCACCACAACCACCGGTCTTCTATTGGTCTGATGTGTTCTGCAGTCTTGGCTGCAATATTTCACTCGAGCCACATTTCTGTGTCGCTGCTCGATCAACCCTTGACTTGCTTCCACAGTGACGCCCTGCTGCCATCGTCATGGTGACAGACGATGTATTGGTTACAGGAGTGCATCGGTTTGGCAGCTAAAATAAGGTGGAAGGCCAAAAACTGGCAGCCTCTGTGGATATATAGACTCACGGAGTGCCAGTGACATAATTGTACATGAAAGGTTGAGCTTTAAAAACATCTGGTGCCGCAAGTGGCGTGTAATGAAGGCTGGCAGCAGATCTAAAGCATTAATTGGTGGCCTGATAAACACAACCAGAGAAAGAGTGAGAGCGTTTTTAAATAAACTATGATGTCATGTTTGGTCCCAGAGGCATAGATGCATTAAAAAATGGCTCAATGTTAAAGTCCTGATTTACGTGTAGCTAGTTTTACACTTTGCTTTATAAATCAAACGCAGTATTCATCAAACAAAACAAATTATTGTTGTTGTGGTTGTGCTCGTTGCTCTGGGATCTGCATCACCACTTAGCTCCATATGAACAGTGGCCTCTTTGATTATACGCTACTATCAAACTAAATGTTATTGGTGAACGCTTGGTATCTGAACAATCCTTAGCTCCACCCAACTCCAACATAATGAATAAAGACAAGCTAGCAACAGAAACAGCGGCAGCCAACATGTTTACAAGCCTATATCTGTAGAATGCTTTAGTGTATCAAGATTAAACTTGGTGGGTGTTCTAAGAACCATTGTCTGATGTTACCTGCAGAGTTTTGGTGCAGTGCCCCCTAGCGGTCAGGAGATATGCAATTGCTTGTTTGGCTTAATACTCCGTATTAGTTTGTCATAAAATTGGCGTCATTATACTTATGTCGAATGTGATATTATCTGTATCATTTTGAATGTGTTGGATTTAGACTTGTGATCAAGATCATACAAAGACAAAATTAAACTATTATTGATCAAGTTTAGGTCTATCAAATTCTCCATTTCAAGTCTGTGTTTCAGCTTGTCTGCATCCAATTTCGTGTGTTCTGCTTGAATTGAAACACATCCCAAAAATGCTATTTTATCATGCACACCAGAGCTCAGACCAGCCTGGCCCAAGTCTTTGAAAGGTCTTCAAATCAAGGCAAGCACCTGTGCTGACCCACTGGATCCTGATGTTCAGCTCGGAATGTCCATGATGACGACATGGCATTATCATGAATTTAACTGTGATTTTATTACTTTTTAATTCTCTGCAGAGAACAAAATCACTTGAGATCAAACACAAAATCGATGTTTACATTAGTTTGTGAATAAGGAATAACAATAGCATACATTCTGTAAATGATGCAGGCATTCCCTTTCCTGCCATTAAATAAATGCATTTTTCTAACGACACTTAAGTAAACATTTGACTGTGATTTAAGGCAACTGATTTTATAACACAACTAGTTCTATTTTTTTGTTTATTCCTGTTGCTCTGTGACTATCTCGAACCAGATCTTGATTAGAAGTGTTTCCTCTGTCTCTTGGGCTCCATCTACTGATCATTGCTGGAGAGACACATGGGTTTAATTTACAAACTTGTTATTTTCAGGCGCTGCCCAAACCCTTTTTGAACTACAAAATAATCAGTTGATAAATATAGATTTCCCTGTTTGTTTAAGGCTTTGACTTGATGGAATACTTCAACGTGAGAGATTTTCTAGGAGAAAAGTTTGAGCCTGGTCAGACTCCGTATGTTCGACTCGGAACGATGCCCATTGTCCAAAAAACAGAGTAAGTCCTCCGCACTCGTGTTTTTACTCTTTTAATGAAGCTGGCTTTCGTTTTTGAGGATTTTTTTCCTTTGGTCAAATGAAAAAAGTTTCACATTGTGAATTGATTGAATTTGTGTCACGAAAATTTCTTAATTTAATTAAGAAGACGATATACCATCACTTCAGCTACATTTAATAAACATGTACATATCACCAAATGTCAAAATAATCAGAATAAAATGATTCGAAAATGGCTCTGCTCTGATTGGCCAATAGAAATCAAGATTAGATATTGAGTTTGATGATCAAACTCTTGTTGATCAATTTGTTGGTGTAATTGTCACTAGATCTAACTGGCACTTCTGTTGACCAAGTTTCCATACATTTCTTTGTTTATATCTTGTGTTGCAGAGATGTGTTACCTCAGGGTCTCCCTGATGAATATGCCTTTGTCACCACTTTTAAATTCCGGAAGACGTCCCGTAAGGAAGACTGGTACCTGTGGCAGGTTTATGACAAATATGGCATCCCACAGGTGTGCATCTGAAATCAAAACGAGAGTGAAATCCACCTGCTGATATTAAACGGGTGCAAATGTTTCATAGGTGTCAATCCGTTTGGACGGAGAGAACAAGGCCGTGGAATACAACGCAGTAGGTTTGACGAAAGATGCGGTTCGGGCCGTTTTTAGGAACCCTGAGGTGGAAGACCTGTTTGACCGTAACTGGCACAAGATTGGCATGAGGGTGGACTCCAAATCTGTGTCCCTGTTCCTGGACTGCAAACACATTGAGACTCTGCCGATTGAAGAGAGAGAGGACATTGACATCCAAGGAAAGACCGTCATCGGAAAGAGACTCTACGACAGTGTTCCTATCGACGTAAGCAGACACCAAATTTCACGTTTTCGGTTTCAGTGACGGTCACAATAAACAATAGTACTGGTGCTCACATATACAACACAAAATAAACCAGCACCAAAACACAGCAGATGCTAACTGTATGCAAACCAAGCTTTCAGATCACTCAGAACACGAGAGATAGAGGGAGAGTCTGCTTTCATTTATTATGCTGCCCGTAGCTGGAACGAGCTTAATGCTCGCTGGCTCAACTATCATGACAGAGAAGGAGAAAAAAAGAGTTTGAATTAAAGTATAATTAATTTATTAAATAACTGAAGAGTGAGTGATGGGTGTATTTGTCGGTTCGAGAGACTCCAGGGCATGTGTCTTCTATCTGATCAATTCGTAGCTCCTCAAAACTGCATCATAGTAAACAAAATCAAGCTAGAACATGAAACAGCACATTGAAATGTTCACAAGGCGGTATCTCTGGAATGCCATGAATCTCTCTTATAGCCATGAACTGATGTCACCTGCATTGTGCATTGCCCCCTAGTGGTCAGGAGAAACCATTTGAACTATGTTTGGCATTTTGGATTTGGACAAAAAAAAATTCCCAAATAATAATATATCTGTTTATTAATATATTTGTAATATATCTATTAATATATCAATTTGCCCTGAAGATACTCAACAGATTTTGACGGAGCACCACCTTGTGGTTATAGATCTGAGAGTATAGATGCTTTATGCTAGTTTACCATAATTGACTACATTTCCTGTCTACCATTTTGAATTAGGTATAAAACTTACTTTTGCTCAGACTGTTCATCCGATTTTTTTGCAGACTATCCTCTGACCATATTGACTAAATGTTTTGGAATTAAAAATGATTTGTTGAATGGTTTCCGAATGGCTTGCACACATTTATAAGGTAATGGTCACAAAAATGGTTGTAAGGCTATATCTCTGGAACACTAGTGATTCTAGACCAAACTTTGTGGAACTTATAATAACAAGGATCTGAGGTTGACTGCCGAGTTTCAGCCCAGTGCCCTCAAGTGGTCAGGAGTTATACAAATTTCTCTTTTGGCTCATAACTCCTGATCAGATTTAATCAAATTTGCTGCAAGACCTCAAGTATTGATTTAATACCATATTATTAGGGTTAAACCAATTTGACTTTAGTTTATTCTGCTTACAATCACATCAAAACGTGTTCATTAGCTTGTTGTGTCACCTGCTTAAGTTCTGGCTTCTAAAGGGTTGACCCCAACATGAAGTACCAATGAAGTACCAATGAAGTACCAATGAAGTACCAATGAAGTACCAATGAAGTGCCAATGTGAATTGAATAAATAAACAGATTCCCAGAGTAAATGTAACACTATATTTTATTTTATGATCAGATAAATAAGCAGAGAATTTCACTCTACTCCAGTTTGCCTGTTGTGTTGCTGTTGAGTTCGAGGTCAAATGTCACTCTTGAACCAACC
Organism: Danionella cerebrum; assembly: GCA_007224835.1. Taxonomy (NCBI): domain Eukaryota; kingdom Metazoa; phylum Chordata; class Actinopteri; order Cypriniformes; family Danionidae; genus Danionella; species Danionella cerebrum. Next base: position 50,655 of record SRMA01026397.1, read on the forward strand.
ATTATATTCTATGTTTATGTAATCAGCTGAAATCCACAAAAGATTCCAATGTGTGTTTTAGTTTGACCTTCAGAGGATGGTGATCTACTGTGATGGCAAACAGTCCGAGCAGGAGACGTGTTGTGATATTCCCGGCGGCCCAGTGAGTGAATTTCACACTCGCGTTCATACCGTAGCACGTGCCCATGGTGTGGAATTGGCAACCTACCCTTTTACAGAGGGATTGTCTCAATTTCTTCAGGGTTTCCATGTCTCATCAAGATTTTTCTAATGAATCTTGGATTCTGGATCAGTTCTCTCTAATCCTTTCCCTGTTCTTCTGATCCTTTAACTCACTCTGTATTTCGATTTCCTGGTTCACTTGCTTTTCTGGCTCAGTGTGATCAAACTCTGGTGACCGAAGCTCCTCCTGTTCCACTGCCCACCCCAAAACCAACCAGCGCTGAGCAGAAGAAACCAGCTGCAGTCAACTGCTCCTGCCCTGCAGGGGAACGGGTAAGAGACTTTACTGGCCTTTTAACATGCGAAAAATTGAATATCAGCCTTGATAAGAGTTTGATCTGAACAAATGATAACAAGGAAGCAAAGACTTTTATTTTAAAGGAACACTACTTTTGTCTTGTTTGTGCAAATTATAATTGCAAATTTTTTCCCAAAAGTTTCCTACCTTTTTTAAAGGATAAAAACAATATTGATCTCAGCAGTTTTTATTTATTTAACATTTTCTATTTAAGCAACTATAGGAAATGTGACTCATTCAAAAGAAAATGTTGGGTATAACGTCAAACGATTGCCTTGTTCTGTAAACATCACTTAAAACAAGTACAAAGGATTAATATTTTTATATTTTTACAAGTACAAAGGATTATATTCATGCAAAGATATCAATAAATGTGGGAAAAAAACACTGGCACTGTTGCAAATTTTTGTATTTTAGGAGCAAATTGCTGCTCAAAAAAATGGTGTTTCCTAAACCTTTTTTTAGATTATGAACTTACTATAAACTGATTATAAAAAATTTATTTTTACAGGAATTCTGCAGATTTTTTTCCTTCGGTATTCTAAGAAAGAAGCAAAAATGCAGCAAGAATTCAGTGTTAAATCAACATTTTGGTGTCAATGGTGTAGATTTATATAAACACAGAGTAAAAATAACACTAACACTGACTGGGTGCCTCACATAGCGTTTAAAAAAAATTATAAATAATAATAATGGCCTGGGCTGCACGGTGGTGCAGTGGGTAGCACTGTGTCCTTCTTATTAGAAGGTTGCCGGTTCGAGGCTCATCTGTGCGCTTGACATAAACACCGGCAGACCCTTGTTAGCCCAAAAG
>SRMA01026397.1:54175-85630 GCA_007224835.1 Danionella cerebrum
TATAAAACTTACTTTTGCTCAGACTGTTCATCCGATTTTTTTGCAGACTATCCTCTGACCACATTGACTAAATGTTTTGGAATTAAAAATGATTTGTTGAATGGTTTCCGAATGGCTTGCACACATATCTCTGGAACACTAGTGATTCTAGACCAAACTTGGTGGAACTTATAATAACAAGGATCTGAGGTTGACTGCCGAGTTTCAGCCCAGTGCCCTCAAGTGGTCAGGAGTTATACAAATTTCTCTTTTGGCTCATAACTTCTTATCAGATTTAATCAAATTTGCTGCAAGACCTCAAGTATTGATTTAATACCATATTATTAGGGTTAAACCAATTTGACTTTAGTTTATTCTGCTTACAATCACATCAAAACGTGTTCATTAGCTTGTTGTGTCACCTGCTTAAGTTCTGGCTTCTAAAGGGTTGACCCCAACATGAATTACCAATGAAGTACCAATGAAGTACCAATGAAGTGCCAATGTGAATTGAATAAATAAACAGATTCCCAGAGTAAATGTAACACTATATTTTATTTTATGATCAGATAAATAAGCAGAGAATTTCACTCTACTCCAGTTTGCCTGTTGTGTTGCTGTTGAGTTCGAGGTCAAATGTCACTCTTGAACCAACCATTATATTCTATGTTTATGTAATCAGCTGAAATCCACAAAAGATTCCAATGTGTGTTTTAGTTTGACCTTCAGAGGATGGTGATCTACTGTGATGGCAAACAGTCCGAGCAGGAGACGTGTTGTGATATTCCCGGCGGCCCAGTGAGTGAATTTCACACTCGCGTTCATACCGTAGCACGTGCCCATGGTGTGGAATTGGCAACCTACCCTTTTACAGAGGGATTGTCTCAATTTCTTCAGGGTTTCCATGTCTCATCAAGATTTTTCTAATGAATCTTGGATTCTGGATCAGTTCTCTCTAATCCTTTCCCAGTTCTTCTGATCCTTTAACTCACTCTGTATTTCGATTTCCTGGTTCACTTGCTTTTCTGGCTCAGTGTGATCAAACTCTGGTGACCGAAGCTCCTCCTGTTCCACTGCCCACCCCAAAACCAACCAGCGCTGAGCAGAAGAAACCAGCTGCAGTCAACTGCTCCTGCCCTGCAGGGGAACGGGTAAGAGACTTTACTGGCCTTTTAACATGCGAAAAATTGAATATCAGCCTTGATAAGAGTTTAAACTGAACAAATGATAACAAGGAAGCAAAGACTTTTATTTTAAAGTAACACTACTTTTGTCTTGTTTGTGCAAATTATAATTGCAAATTTTTTTCCCAAAAGTTTCCCAAGTTTCCCACTTTTTTTAAAGGATAAAAACAATATTGATCTCAGCTATTTTTATTTCTATTTATTTTAACATTTTCTATTTAAGCAACTATAGGAAATGTGACTCATTCAAAAGAAAATGTTGGGTATAACGTCAAACGATTCCCATGTTCTGTAAAGATAATTTAAAACAAGTACAAAGGATTAATATTTTTTTCTTCAACTGTACATGCAAAGATATCAATAAATGTGGTTAAAAAAACACTGGCACTGTTGCACATTTTTGTATTTTAGGAGCAAAGTGCTGCTCAAAAAAATGGTGTTTCCTAAACCTTTTACTAGATTATGAACTTACTATAAACTGATTATAAAAAATTTTATTTTTACAGGAATTCTGCAGATTTTTTTCCTTCGGTATTCTAAGAAAGAAGCAAAAATGCAGCAAGAATTCAGTGTTAAATCAACATTTTTGTTGTCAATGGTGTAGATTTATATAAACACAGAGTAAAAATAACACTAACACTGACTGGGTGCCTCACATAGCGTTTTTAAAAAAAAAAAAAAAAAAATCATAATGGCCTGGGCTGCATGGTGGTGCAGTGGGTAGCACTGTGTCCTTCTTATTAGAAGGTAGCCGGATCGAGGCTCATCTGTGCGCTTGACATAAACACCAGCAGACCCTTGTTAGCCCAAAAGGGAATAGGCAGGGTGGAAAATGAATGAATGAATGAAAATAATGGCCCTCGTACATTTATAAAACCTCTCTTGCGATTAGGAAATAAAGGGAATATTGTTTAAATCAGTGAAAGGCTGAATATCAATTTTTTATGCAAATCTTTTGTAATGCATTCAGTTCTTGTGTGTAATGCATTCTTCTTTCATCTGCCAAAACCTCCTTTTTCCTTCTCTGTCACTGTTTCCCGTTCTGCAGGGCGATACAGGGCTACCAGGTGCCCCAGGGCCCAAGGGTGAAAAGGTCATATTGAATTTTTCAATCCCAATATTTTTATATGACTTGAGGATGCCTTTGCAACTGGATCTTCTTTGGTTCATTGCTTGAACTGTACATCTGCAGGGGGATCCTGGTCTTAAAGGGGCAGAAGGACCGATAGGACTCAAAGGGATGAAAGGAGAGCGTGTATGACACTCATCTTCCCTCTCACAGTTTTTCTTTATAACATAGAACTTTGTTAATTGAGACGTTAGCTGTTAGAACAGTCATAAAGATCTGTGACTAGGACAAGATTTTTTTATTTTAAGTTAACAATCCCTTTATCCTAGTTTCCTGAATATGAAATAGCTAGTGATTAGGAATTTTTCTCCTAATATTGATCTGCTTTCCACCTCTTCCTCTCTGAGTCTGGAGAATGATTGATGGGTGTTGATTGATTATTCGCAGGGCCAGGCGGTCTCTATCAAAGGTGATAGAGGAGAGAAGGTAAGGTCATGAATTTAACAGCCAACTCTTCAGAAAAGACGCAATAACATCAGTGTCACTGTTTACAGTACTGTCCACCTCCTTTTAAACATGAAAGCAGACAACCAAAGAAAAGCTAAAAGCTCTTCCTCACAGGGGTCTAAATTTGAGGATTTGCAATGATTAATGTTGAACCGTATTTAAACTGTAGCATGCTAGTGAAAAAAGCTAGCAGTTGGCTGCCCTTTGTTTTTTATTTCTGGACAGGACAGTGAAGATGCACAGGAAATGAAGCAGGAGAGAGGTTAAGACATGCTACTTGCTAATTTGTGCTAACAAGCTTTTAGTCCAGGCTAGAAACTCTCCCAGTTATTTCTTAGCAAAATTGTGAACGTAACAATGAACGAATGAGGAGTGGTTAGCAGATGCAGTATGCTAAAACTAGCTAGCAATTTGTTAAAATATATGTTGTGCTAGAAATGATAATAATGCTAACAACATTAGCAAATGAATCACTTAGCAGCATATTTAGCATTTTATCTTTATTCTGTTCTTTCTTGCTCTTCCATGTTAAAGGTTAGGTGGACTGTAAATGTTTTGTGCGTAAGCGCTATGTGTCCAATCGCAAGCCCTCGACATTTAAAACTTAAATCTAAGACCGAAATGTGTTTAGTGAAATGTGACTATATTAATAACAGCAGAATAATAACTCACACTCACAATTAATAAAGGTGAATTTATGCCATGCACAATAATTCTTAATGGTTCAGATGTTCCTTAGCACCGTTTGTGTGCATTTGCTCATGAATTTGCATCTGTTTGTTTGTGTTTGCATGAGTTCTTGTGTGTGAACGGTTCTTTTAACCGAGCAGCAAAAAGAGGAGTTGGCTGGTTGAAATGCATGAAACCACAAACGCATGTCTGTGTTTGAGGCCTTGCTCCGTTCCTGTCTCCTAAAGCACTTTGTTCTGATATGCTATTAATGCCTTCATCCTCACTTGACGCGTGAGTCCTCACATGAAGACTCCTTATACTACATGATAACAGTGTTTTTATGTGTCTTTTGTAATTCCAGAGGCTTTAAGGTGCTGCTTTATACCAAAAGCAGCTGCACCTGCTGGACAAATTTTCACAGCTCAGATGAATTTTATGTTTGTTTGTTTTTTATGTGTAATGACAGTAGTTGAATCTTATCTACTCTAAAATTGTATTTTTACAATTTTATGTAAGGATTGTTTGGGAGCAATAAAATGCTCTCTGAAATTATTCTTCTCCTTATCTTGAGATGTGATTACTGCAAGCGTTAAGAGAGAAATTACAAGCTCTTTGGCTCCAGCTCATTTCTGTGAAGCCATCACAATCAGCTCATAATAGACTTTCTCTTGTAAAGTTAGCTCCACATACAGGGGATTCCCTGGAGTGAACCTGAAGACATCCATTTTTATAAAGTTTCCTTATTCTGCTGATTGTGAACCTTGCTTTTTGTGACAGAAATTCAAAATTGAGCATCAGATCAAACAATGTTCTGTCTTGCAATGGTTTGTATGTTGTTCACTTTATTAGTTTGATGGTCACACTGTTTGGCTGTGTATATATTAAAAACCGTCTCACATTTTGTTCATCTCTGTTTGGATGATGCGTCCGAGGCATGTTGTAATACCTTCTTTCATCCACAGGGGGACAGCGGCGAGTTCGGTGAGCCTGGAGTCAGGGGGGAACGAGGAGAAAGAGTGAGAAAACAGTCTTTTCAAATATATTTTGAAGGTTTTAGTTTATTGAATTAATATTTTTCGATATAAACGACAGAATATTAATTTTCCGCTCTGTTTCGCTAAAACTTTTAAGTGAAAGTTCAATAACACTACATGCTTCACTCTTTAACAATTATTAAAACAGCCTCTAAATGTGTTTTCACAGCACAGAATGTCCAGATTAGAAGAATGATCTGTTATTTAAAGTATACTTGCTTGAAAAGTTGTTAACATATTGATTTAAGAATTAAAATTACAACATAACTACTGTAGTGCTAATGACTTACATCAGCACAAATCACATTAAATAAAAGTCATTTATTGGATTAGCAAATTGAACTTTTTTTTTTTTTTTAAATATATTAACATTTAAATGCAATTTTAGGGTTCAGAGGGGTTACCAGGTTTGGCTGGGAAAAAAGGTGACAGAGGTGACAGAGTGAGTATCTGACAGCAAACGGTGTTGCATTTTTTATTTTAATGATCAAATGCAAACAAAGCACATTTAAACAGGGGAATCCTGGAGCTGCAGGAGAGGCTGGGTTACCTGGGCCACTTGGACCAAAGGTAAAACATAAGCTCCTCTACGTATTTCTCTGTGTGCTTGTTATTTGTCATGGCAAATATTTGTGCCGTGTGTGTTTTTGAACATTATAAGAATGTTTTAATAATAAAATCTCATTAATTTGCTGTGCATTCTAAAAACATAAAACAGTTTGCTATAGTGCCTTTCCAGCTCACACAGGTTAAAAAGTAAGGGTTTTTACTATGGGCAGCTCACATTTTCAATCCATAGCAACAGGTTTCCATTTTGTTTCGCCTGTTTTTCTAAATATTTATTGGTCTGACCTTTGTGAACAGGGAATCCAAGGAGACTCGGGCTCACCCGGAGCACCAGGTCCTAGTGGGGTGCCTGTAAGTATGATCCATTCAACTCGTATCTGCTGAAAACATAATATTTTATTTAATTACCAATTCATTTTCATTATTTACATTTATAGCAAAGTTATTTAGAGTAGTCTTTTTTTAGAGTTGTCATTTTAACCAAAGCAATTAAAAATTTATAGTTTTCATTCTTAAAAATAGCTTCAAATACAGAGCGTACGTTTAAAGATTTGGTCTTGTTTTCATAGCTACTTTAAGTGAAAACAAACTAAAATCTTCTGAGCAGAAGGATACATTCAGGTTTGGGATTATTAATTAATTAACCATTTCCTATTGCTTTTCCAACAGGGAAGTGCTGGAAATAAAGGAGAGAAGGGATCCACTGGAGATAGGGTAAGGGATTAAAAGAAAAAAAGAGTTTTATTGTCTCCTAATCAACAATAAATGTTGGAAGTCCACCTGGATCCCCTCATGGCTGGCATTCTGACTGGTTACTGGTGGATAGGAGACAGATCAGAGCACAGAGATATCCGGAGACCTCGATTCATATTGATAAATATTGTTTTTCCGGTACAAGACGATGTTTCCTTGTCAGCACTCTTGTTTCAGTCTGGACTGATGGCCATAACAGAACCCAAACCTGTCAATCTCACTAAACACTATTTATAGCTGTCAGATCTGAAACCTACCGAGGACTGTTCTGCGGAGCAGCCAGACTAATAACTCAAACAGATGTGAGTGTGCCGATGGAGACTCCATATTTCCTGCTCCGTTGGGGAGGAAGTATAGCCATCGAAGTCCACCTACGCTCACACTGAGAGCGTTTAAAGGGGTAGAGCATGAAGAAACTTGATGGACTCACCTTCAGGTCAATCAAAAGATTCATGAGCTTCAGGAACAAGTAACTATTGAACCGTAGTTTGAGAAAAACAATATATTTTGTTTATGTGTATTCTGCCTCTGTGTTATATAATTTTGAAAAGAAATTAATAGTAGTTTAATTAAATTCAAGTCATTTATTTGTTTTAAATAATTACAATTATTCATTTTTAAATTTCTATTCATTATTAGGTACATTTACATTTTTAATGTTCACAATTATTCAATTAAAGGTCCATATTATTTTTATCATTGAATACTTCAATTTATTTTAATGTACATTTTTAAATTAAATAAGTTTTTACATTTTACTCATCATTTATAATATTTTAATATAAAAATATTAAGTTTTTAAGTATTAATTATACAATTAATTAAATGAAACCTCTTTATTTTTATTTATAATTATTTCATTGTATTTTATTTATTTCATTTTTAGCTTTATTAATTATTTACTACTAAACTACTTATTTAAAGTTTCTAATTTGTATTTATCATGGATTACTTTTGATTTCTTTTTTATTACATTTATTAATTTACATTCTTTAATTGCATACATAATTGTTATATTAGATTTTTTAAAATAAATGTAATATGTAAGTTTAAAAATAATTATTAAATTACGTTTTTTAATCTTCCTCAATCATAAAATAAATCTTATTCTTTCTTTATTTATTACATTAAATCAGAATTAAAAAGATTTTATTTATTTCACCATTCAGTAATTGTTATGTATTTTTAAAATATATATATATATATATCAATTCTGTTCAGGTTATTTGAATATAATTCATTTAGATTAAGCTCCTTTCGTGCATATTTTTTTTTTTAGTCAGTTCAAACCCCCCCAACGAATCACCCTTCAAAATAAAAGCATCTCTCATCTACCATCTGTTATATTTTCTGAATGAGTCGTGTGTGTTGCACATGTTTTTCCTGAGATGTCATGTTACAGTCGTTTCAGCAGCTGCTTTCCTGCTGCTGGGAACCATTTAAAAGTAAAAGCACAGCTGTCTGGAGTCTAGACCGACCCAAAGTTTCACCTAAAACAATCATTGTGTTTTACGTTTATTCGTGAGTGCACAGCGCTCACATTATGTAGCCTTTGGTCCTTCTGCAACATAAACTTTTTTGCTGAATGTTTAATCAAGTTTATATTGATGAGCATTTTGACTTTGCTCTTCAATGAAGCTGGGGCGGGGTGGGGAGATGGGGGATAGTTTGCTTGTTTCCTCCTGAAACTAGTTTAGCAAAGCTTCTTTCTCCACCAATTGGCTAGAATTAATAATTTTAACAAATGTATAAATGTACTTCATAATTCTTCAACTATCCCATGATTCTTTCAAAACATGAACATTTAACAGGTTTCATATTTTTTCAGAATAAAATTACCAGTCTGTAATGGTGCGTTAAGTTCTCTTCCGAATGTGTTTTTAGGGGGAGCGAGGTATCGACGGCTTTCCAGGAAAACCAGGTCTTCCAGGGAAAGAAGTAAGTGTTTATCTACACAGTGGGGAAAATAAGACACTTCAGAATTTTTTTATCAGTAAAGAGATTCTAAGTAGGTCATTGACAAAATTTCCACTAGATGGAGCCATCAAGAAAAATATTGAATTCCTACAAAGAAATCAGAACACGTAACTATAGAAGGTGAGTCAGAATAGAGGATGTGACACAGGGAATAAGTATTGAACACGTGAGAATAACAAGGTGAAGATCACCGAAATCTGTCATTAGTGATAGAAAACCCCCGCCCCCTGTCAGTTCTAACTGATATTAGCTGCTTTAGTTCTAATTGAAGGCCTATAAAGACTCCTCATTACCCAGGAGGCATATTCCATACCTGGTCCTAATGTCACTTTCACTTTCGCAAAGAAAGAAAATCAAGTTTTTTATGGAGAGATCTGAAGAAGTTCCCAAGGACTGGCGTTCAATACACTGCACTTTATTTAGTTTATGACTCAACTATATTTAAATGTTCTGATTTCTTTTTTGTGTCACTGATGAAAATGTGTTAAATTCACATTTCCCCGCTGTGTTTGAGTGAGCTTCTGTCGTCAATCAGGGCGTCCGAGGGCTGATTGGTTCTCCTGGTCCGAATGGAGTTAAAGGAGAAAAGGTAGCGTATGGAGTAAATCTTTTTCTTCTGTTTATAACAATTCCACAATGTACCGAACCTAAAAGCCATGTAATACCTTCAGAACCTTTTTGTGACCTTTCAAGTTGGGTATAGTTGCTTAAAATTGTGCACTTTTCTGAGAAGCAGATGAATGCTATTTTTATTTTAATTGAGCATTTAAAGTCTAATGACCAGTTTAATGACCGTACGCTTTGTTTGTTTAATAGGGAGAGCAAGGCCCTCGTGGAATACCTGGCGATGCGGTAAGATGTTTGCTCAGTGCAGTGATTTTAAGCAGATTTGTCATCTCTCTGTGTTTCTCCTCAGGTTCAGCTAGCAGGACTCAAGGGGGAAACTGTAAGTGTGAGCGTTTCTGATAAAAGAACTCCGTCCTTTCTTTTTCTCTTTTGAGACGCTGAGATTGCTTCTCTTCAGGGTTCCCGGGGAGAACCAGGCCCCCCTGGAGCAGACGGCCCCCCTGGTCCTCCTGTAAGATGAATCTTATTTTTAACTTGAAATCAAATCTTTAGTTTTTTTTTTAATTAATTAAAATTTTTCATTAAGTTAAATTAAGGTCAACCTTTCCGTTTATTTGCAGAAAAGTTTTAAAATAAATGTTAAAATAAAACCTTTTTATTTTAATATCGCTCAATCCGCTGCTCTTTTAGAATCATGTTCATCTTCTGATTGTGTTTGCTTTGTCTTTCTCTATTTTCAATTATTTCAAGGCATGTGTTTTGTGCTTTTTTCATTATTAGGGCCCACCGGGGCCTCCAGGTTTGACCGGAGAGAATGGCGATATCGGTCCAAGGGTAGGATATTTACTTTAGATTAAATCATCTCTTTGTTTTAGATACGATTTGATTGAGGCTCTGTTTTTATTTTGTAAAATCTAAATATCACGTTATTGTGAGCAGCTCAGCCCAGAGAACCAAGTGGATAGTTTTGTGGCAAATAGTAATAAAAATGAACTTAAATAAAGTCCACGGCCTGCGGGTGCTTGCCTTTAGGTCATTGTGAACACATATTCATAATTAGCTCAATAAATAAAGAATTAGCAAGAAATGAAATTGAAGGAAGGCTGTAGGCTTTAGGAGCTCTGTCTCAATCCAGGTTCTGGAATCCTTCGGAGAATTTGTTTCACCCAGCCTCTCTGGAAGCTGCATAAACCCATGATAAATGGGATGTCTATCTTCTTCTTCTTCTTTTGTTTTTTGGCAGTTTGCTTATGGTGCAGTAGCGCCACCAGCTGGATCAGTTGTATGAATCCCGAAATGAATGAATAAAACGTAATATTAATGTTTTTTTAAGAGATTCTTTTATATCTTATTTTTTTGTCTTTGATAAATGTTTATATAGGATAGAAGTTTTTTCTTTACTTAATATATTTTCTTGTATTTTCTGGTTTATTTTTAATTGCTTTAATTGTTTAGTTTTTTTCTTTACTTGTCTATGCTGTATAATTTATTAAATAGTTGCTCTACAGTTGCATCGATCACAATTCCCCGTGGCATGATTTGCTATTTTATGTTGTGTTTAATTTAAACCTTGCCTCATTCTGTTTTATAAGATTTGATAAAATATTAAGTTCACATTTAGTTGGCTACGTGTGTCACTGTTTTTAATATTTTAGAATATTCCTATCACTACAAGCATTAAAAGAATCCTTGAATACCGTCTTTAATAAAAACCAGTTCTTACAGTTAAATACAAATTCAAGTGTATTTAGTGTATTATTTTTGAGAGAAAAAAAATAACGCAAAGCATTTTGGGATATCTGAGGCCATGCCAGGCAGGTGAAAGGAGAAAACATTTGAAGCGTAATTTGAAGAGGTCCTCGAGTTTTGGCGAAATGAGACGGACTTCGCGCAGCGTTGTGACGTAAGTTTTCTCGCCGCTCTCGGGAGGATGCACACTTCTGGATTGAGACACAGCTACAGTCCTCTGGGAGCTGACGAGGGGCGTGGCTTACAATTGCATGGCTTGGAGATAGCAAATTGTAGGTTGTGCTTCTTTTAAAAGTCATCCAGTTTGTGGTGGATTCTTTAATAGATCTCAGATTTAATAAAAAAATTAATTGTTTTATTTACGGTCACGTGTGCAATGGGGTTTTCTTCCGCTAGAGAGCAGCATGATGCCGAGCTAATGAGAAAGTTGTTTGAGCGACCTAACAAGGATTGTTCTAGACTTCTACTGCAACATAACATCTGCCTTTATACAACATTACATCTCTTTGTAAGAGAAATTTAAATAAAATCAAGAGTAAAATGGATTTTATAAGCTTTATCGTCCCCTGGGAGCTGATGAGGGGCGTGGCTTACAATCGTCCGTGAGCTGACGAGGGGCGTGGCTTACAATCGTCCGTGAGCTGATGAGGGGCGTGGCTTACAATCGTCCGGACTGGAGAATGCTGCCAGCTGACGTTCATCAGGAAACTCACAGACACCAAACAAACCTAAGATTTGTTCACCAAAAAACAAGATCTTGTTCTTGACCACAAACAACCAAGAGTTTGCCTTCCTAGAATTGATTTCTAAATTAAAATAAAAACTAACGCGTGGAGATTCAGGAACACTCCTCCAATGGATGATTTCTAGTAGACCAGAGGCTTGGCCCATCATCTCCATGTACGAACCAAAAAGCATCATCTGAAAAGGAAACTAAGCAGATTGTAGGTTGCTGTATATTTTTTTTCCCCGAGTTTATTCAGTATTCGTTTTGATTTTATTTGCGGTGATGTGTGCAATTTGCTTTTCTTCCACTAGAGAGCAGAATGACGACGAGCTAAAGAGAAAGATTGTTTGCCTGCTCCAGAAAAAGTTTGTTGCAGAGCTCTCCTGCAACAATTGCTTTTACAGAACACTGAGAATATCTTTGTAATCGAAAGTTGCTTTTGAGAGAAATGTGATTGATTTCTTTATGGTGGAAGAGGTCTTTGTAATTCAGTATTTATGCTTTTATTTGATTTGAGCTCAGTGTAACTGGTTTCTCTTTCCCTCCAGGGTAAAAAGGGAGATTCGGGGTTGCCAGGAGTTGATGGTCTCCCCGGAACGCCCGTAAGAAGCACCACATTCGCAGCAATCCTTCCATCATTTCAACATAAATGCAAAAATTCACTTTTAAACCCAAGCTAATGCAAGATGTGTTGCCTTTTTTTTTTAGATCAGTGCTATTTAATTTTGTACAGCACTTCTGGAAATAAATTTTGAGAATCATATATTTAGGTTTTTTTTTGTTGTTGACATTTCTTATCTACAGTCACTAAGTGTTTTGTTGATCTCAAACCAGTTTTAACCAGAAAAACATAAAATCTATTTTAATGTTAGTAGAAAAAAAACAAGGTCCTACTGAGAAGTTTTTTTCCTAATATTGTTAAATTGATGGCTGTGAGAAAGACCACTGCGCTGAGGGTCTCAATGGTTTGGCCCTGGCTTTTTCCAGACCTGGACGGCCACACCTTAAAATCTTCTCTTACAATCAGTGTTACATGTATGTGTTTAAACAGGTATTGTTTATAATGTAATGTTGCAGTCGTGTGCACAAAATAACATTGATCACGAGCAAAGCAAACCGTTATCGGCTGTGTTATTTTCCAGGGACCTCAAGGGCCTGCTGGGAGTCCTGGAAACAATGGCCCTGCAGGACCTCCAGTAAGACTTCCATCCTTTGAGTTGCAGACGGCTGGAGGCCGAAACAAATAGCAAATACATGAAATGCTGTTGTTTGGTTTTTCCTGACAGGGATTACCTGGTGAAATTGGTTTCTCTGGGAAACCAGGAGAACCAGGAAAACCAGTGAGTTACAGAGAACCCAAGCACACCGGCGCTTTAACAAATAGTTGAGAAATAATCTTTGGTGTTTCAGGGTTTGCCAGGAGCGGACGGATTGGATGGTCTTCCTGGAAACGATGGCGAGAAGGTTGGAGATGTTTTGATGTTTTTGTTTGGGGGTTAGTCCAGTGATAATGAGGCGCTTCTTATTTTTAGGGACAAAAAGGAGAATCTGGACAGGACGGCTTCCCCGGGAAACCTGGACCCAAGGTATTTGGTGGATTTTGTATAGTTTTCCTCTCTCTTGTTTGACGCACACTATATCCAGTTTTATCTCTCTGTCTTTCTCTCAGGGTGATGAAGGTCCTCCAGGACCTCGAGGACCTCCTGGTGAACGGGCAAGCAAAATAAATGTTAAATCAGTCTTGAGGAACCTTTTGCACATGTCTGAAGAATATTTCTGCTCTAGGGAGAGGCTGGTCTGATGGGGCAGGTCGGCCCAGTGGGTGCCAAAGGGGAGAGAGGAGGCCCAGTGAGTAGATTTGAGGGAGTCGCCGTCTCTTTGTTGCTTCGCTGGGGTTTGTGTATGTTTAGCAGAGATGTGTGAGAGGTTGTGTGATGCATTTCTGTTTCTCTTGCTTTTGTAGGGAGATCGGGGAAGAGAGGGACTAATCGGATCAAAGGGAGAGAAAGGAGATAAGGTGAGAAATATGAGATGCTGCTGTGTTTTATTATATTTATATTGCTGCAATAATCTGCCTTTTTATTTAGGTTACACACATTTTGTGAAAGTGCACATGCCTGAAATTTGAATTAACTTTTTTAATTATTTTAAAACAAAGTATTTAGATACAAAAACATTTATTTATTTTAATAAGGGAAAAATTATCTTAATAGTAATTATTTTGTAATAAAAATATTTCTTTATATTCATTTGAATGAGAGAAAAATAATCTTAATAAAAAATCTTAATAAAACTAATTATTTGGATATAAATATAAATTATTATATAAATGTAGTTATTCTAAATAAAATTATAACTTAAAAAAATTCTGAACTGTCAGTGAAAGATTATTATCTTGAATAGCGTTTGTGAAACAAAATTTTGTATGAAAGTCAAGAGTACTTTTTTGAGCAGCAAAAGATGTTTTATTTTGTCATTTCCGCGTTCTGCTATTTAGTTAATTTTATTTTCAAATCCAGAAATAAACCCTAAAAGGGTTCATTTAGGCACTTCTATTTGGTTCTGTGGAAAAATATTTTAAGCATTTCTTGATGTTCTGCATCTCATTGTTTTATTTTAATACAGGGAGACACAGGACCACGAGGTCCAGCTGGGGCCCCAGGCAATGTGAGAATGATCTATGTTCATCATGAAATATACTGAAGGAACTGAGATTCATAATCACACGTACAGATGATTAAATGAATTACTTTTTTCTGTAGGTGGCCAACGTGATTCCTGAACCTGGTTTACCAGTGAGTCGTTGGTTAAGATTTGATTTTAAGAAGGAATATGATTTTCTTCTTTTTGCATCGTCAATGAAACGTAGATTTACTCTCTATCAGTTCCTCTCTAGGGATACGATACCAGTGCGTCTTGAAAGAAAAATCAAAGCTTTCGTGTTTTTCAGCTAAAACGATTTACTGATTTCAGGGTCAGCCGGGAGAGAAGGGGGAGAAAGGAGATCAAGGCAAACCGGGGGAGATGGTGAGTTTCTAAAATATCTTTAACTTAATAACTTTTTTTTTAAGTAACTTTTGCAAATTCTCAAATTAGCCGCAAGAGGGCAGTAGAGAGTCAGAATTCACTCTGTAGTTCAGAGTCTGCTTTTTCTGCAGCGTAACAGTTAAGGGTCCTGTGATGAAACTTATGGAAAGCGTTGAATGATCTAATGCACATCTCAATATTATTTCCCCGGTAGCAGAAGCATCACAACGTTTATGTAATAACTGAACGAAAGTCATTCATTGCATCTATGTTAATATTTAACCTGTCATTGGAAAATAAATGTTTCCAAAAGCACTGACTAACATTAAATAATGACTGTTGATATATATATATATATATATATTTTTTAATAAACTATTATAATTGTGAAAACCTTTTAGGGTCAGAGAGGGCTTCCTGGAGAGCAAGGTTTCAGAGGACAACCAGGACCTGAGGTAAAGGTTACACACCCCTCGAAGTTCTCATTTTGTGTTGAAGAGCTTGCCTGAGGTTATGGACCAGACTTGACCTGCTCCCTATACAACAGCTGATTAAATCGAGGTGTAGGATCTTTGAAGAGCCAGGTTTAATCTATGCGTTGTGGTTGATGTTCTAACCCAAGATCAAGTTGTGAGTTCTGGAGACTTTTGTGCAACACTCAAACGAAGTGATGTAGGAGACGTCGTCTCATTTCGCATCTTGAGACGGAACAGGAAGTACATCACAATCAGGAAGTAACAAGCTCCTATAAAAGAGCTTTCATTGTGGATTTAGTGTGGAGTCCCACAAGGTTCTGTTTTGGGCCCGCTGCTGTTCATTTGCACAGGATTCATTAAAGGGACGTTTTATGGAGCCAGTTTGCTTTTATGCTAATGACCTGCAAGTCTGCCTCTCTTGAAGATGTCCTTTACGTGATGCAATTGTACAGCCACTGAATTCTAGTCAGATCTCTGCGGGTTTCTAATGTTTCTTCTTTGGCTTTGTTTTGGTGGCGTTGACAGGGGCCTAAGGGTGATGCTGGTGATAAAGGAGAGGCAGGAAGACCTGGAGACCCAGTGAGTTCTTGCTCTCATCAAACTTGTTGTTCCCGTTGAGTTTTTATTGATGAAATGTTCTCTTCTCCAGGGTCCGCCAGGATTGATTGGTCCTCAAGGGTCCAGAGGGCTTCCGGGAAATGTGGTACGTTTTTCTTCAGGATATTTTTTTCTGTATAAAACAGAAAAGCAAACTTAAAGAGTAAGCAATCAGATAACCTCCCACATCATACTCCCCATCCTTCCACTTCTATATTTCCATCTCTCTTTCCTTTCTTTAATCTGTTCTGCGACTGAAGGAGAAGTTTCATCGTCTGCTCTGCGCATCTGCTGCTAAATGTTTATATCGTTTAATCTCTTTTTCTACAGGAAGGCATTTCAGCTTGAACCTGAAAATATTTTTGATTTGATTAAATTACTGCTAGCCTTTTTTTTTGATAAGAGGTTTGTAATTTGTGCATTGTGTCCCCCCCCCCCCCAGGGAATTCCTGGCAGCATTGGTCCTCCTGGAGTTGCTGGCCAGAGAGGAGAGAAGGTCAGGCATTGTTTACATCGATGACAAAGGATAAAAAATGTTTGTTTTCTGGATCTTTCTTCTAGGAACACTCCACTTTTTTCTACCCGGAGATAATAACCAGCTTTTTGCCAGTTTTGGATCTTTTTCAACCGCTCTGGTGAAGGCACTGTTAGCATTAGCTTAGCATTGTCCAGTTGCATCGCAGTTTAAATACGTTTCAATATTTCTACTATATTTTTACTCTTTACTTCATGTTGTAAGGCCGGCAGAACATTAACGTTTGTGCTTTCGGAGAATGCACTGCATCTGTTAAACACATAAATGTAAATAAGAGATAAAATATAAAATTATCTTCACTTTTTCAGTTCACTTTCTCAAATCCATGACACTTTCGGAGTTTAAGAGATTAAAAATGATCATAGTAAATGTTTTTGGTTCATTATTTGTAGGATATCTCAAAAATCTTTCTTTACGTCTTGTTAGGGAGATGGAGGTAAAGAGGGCCCCCCGGGAGCCCCTGGTCAGATCGGTGTTCCTGGTTTGAGAGGAGAAATTGGTTTGCCAGGAAAAGGCAAGGAAGGAGAAAAGGTGACGACACAGACGTTTAATTTACCGCTGCTTCGAGTACTGTGTGCTTTCTTGAATCTACCCTGGGATTAAGGTTTGTTTAGTTTTTTATAATAACCACCGCACTGGGTTCCTCTGTTCTCTTTGACTCTGAGAACTGATGGTAATTAAGGAGAACAATAGGAAAAGGAACGAGCAGCTTTTTCCACAAGAAGTCAAACAATAAATATGTTTAATTTTCAGGTTGAATATATTTTAAAATCGTATCAAATTTATTTATGATTATTAAAGCCGTATATGCTTTACAATACATGAAATCCTTTTATTTTCTCTTGAATTTCAGGGGGACGCTGGACCTCCAGGTATAGCCGGACCTCCAGGACTGAGGGTACGAGGCATCTGCTTAAGTGTTAGTGTGGTCAAGTTGTTATGGTGCCGCTCAGAAGGTGGTTCGGTCTGTGTTTTAGGGTTTGCCTGGAACACAAGGAATGCAAGGGCTACCAGGAACTCGAGGACCACCGGGAGAGGGAAGCCAAGGACCCCAGGTACAAAAAAAACAAATCTATTGCTCATTTGTCGCCGGGAGTGTCAAGATACACTCTGCTCTTGATACGATACAATATTACGTCCAGGAGTTCAGAAGTAGTTTTCCCAGACGTCAGGGTTTAGTTTGATGTGTGTTAGAGCAGGCATTCACCAGGGGGCAGAGTGCTAACGTGTCCCAAAGAGGAAGATGTCCTCTGTGCGCATTGTTTACATTTATACGTGTATATATCTGTATCTGTATGACATGGCCTCAAAGAGTCCATGTCTCTTTTGGTTCCTCATTGTATTGTTTCATCATCATCTCATACTTCCTGTCATTTTTAGGGGCCTCCTGGACCTGCGGGACCGTCAGGAACAGCTGTAAATAATCAGCATTTGCCTATGATAAAATAAACGTGCGCACACTGATGAGAAGCTAATGTGCTGGTGTTTGATGTTCAGGGTTTGAGGGGACCTCCTGGAGTGACCGGACCACAGGGACCCGCTGGACACAATGTGAGACATAATCCGTGGTTCGAGGTATGCCTGCAGTGTTGCATGAGACGTCTCATCGATGTCTGTCTCCTTTCAGGGTTTACCAGGACGACCTGGAGAGAAAGGGTCCCCTGGAGAACCGGTGAGTGATCTGACACTAAGTTTAGCCACACCCAGCTGTTGTATTATTAATTTAAACTTTTTTTTCTATTATTATTATTATTATTTTTCAGGGAAAAGCTGCAGACATTTCTGACCTGAACCTGAAGGTAACTTTTTGCATTATTTCAAATTATAATTATATTAGAATTTAGGTGACTTTCGATGTTGCTATAAAAAGTACGTTGTGATCGATAAAAAAGAAAAGAAAGTGCTCAAAATTAAACTATTCTCAATTGTTTCTTTGCATTTGTCAATTGTTTTGCTTATAGATTTAAGCATGCACCAATTTTTGTGTTTCTGTTAAAACCTAATTTTTTTTTAGATTAGTATTGTTTGTTTTACGTGCAAGCCTCAAAGGATCAAGAAAAAAGTTTACCAGATGTTTCTGATAATCTTCTGAAGTTTAAAAGCGTTTAGACTTTGAGTTTATGCACAGCATTTCCTACTTTTAAAGTGAAGGTTAAGAGAGTTGTTTCAGATATCCATGGTTAATTTAAGAGATGTTCTCAAATAAAAATGTTCTTTACTTATTTCTGCAGGCTGTCATTAATAAAATCCTAGTTATAAGTTCTTGTGGAAAATAAAGTTCACCACTTACTTCCCCTGTGGCCTGTATGCTTATAAACGGCTGAGGGAGGATCAAGTAACCTGATTGGTTAGTGGGCGGGGCTAAGGAGGAATGGAGGATCAGAGAGCTCCTACAAATTTAAGAATACACAGATTTGCATGAAAAAAAAATCCAAATATAACTCAAACAATGATTCTGTAACACAGTAGACGTAGTAGGTGATGGTGTTTGTTATTGCAAGGTGAGTCTTTCCATACTCTGTATTTATGTTTTGTTTTTTTCTCCCCCAGGGTGTTTGTTCAGACTGTCCCGCTGGACCTGCTGGACAGCCCGGTATTCCAGGGCCTCCAGGGGAAAAAGGTCATACTGGACCACCAGGGAAAAATGGACAGGATGGATATGCGGTGAGAGATGTTTTTACTCCGGGTTTGCAAACATGAGTATTCTAGTGAAAAACACATACGCTGAACTACCTGCTCTTCTGCAGGGTCCTCCTGGACCAACGGGACCTGCAGGACCTCCTGGTCCTGATGGAGCGAAGGTGAGCACAAAGTACCGCTATGCCCCTAAAAAACTGAATTACATACAAAACTTGACTTGTCTCTGTTTACTGAAGATTTCGCTTTATTCAATTGCAGGGGGTCAAAGGTGACAGAGGTCCCCCAGGAACAGCTGGGGATAAGGGTGAAAAGGTACCATCAAAGTGCAATTTTAAACCTCTCTAATGTGTCTTTCTACAAATCACTAAATTCCACCTGCAGCATAATATTACCATCGGGATCAGCTTCAGATTTCTGTTTAGATTTGTATTATTTACATATATTTTAATGTTGCGCTTATTTCTTTGATGTTTAGGGCCCTTCGGGACCTCCTGGTTACCCAGGGGCTGCTGGAGCTATGGGTCAACCTGTGAGTATGTTTAAAGGTAGCTTAAAAACAAACGTTTACTGTCTGTGTTGTGCTTAATACAGATTTTTCATCACCCGTAGGGTAATGATGGAATCCCTGGGCCTGTTGGACCCCCAGGACCTCCTGGTGAAAAGGCAAACAATATTTCTTGCTGGAAACAACATTAATTGGAAGGATTGTGAGGATTGTTGCTGATGCTAATGTGTTTCTCCAGGGTAAAGAAGGAATGACTGGGGTTCAGGGACCTCCAGGTCTGCCGGGGTTAATGGTATGGAAATTATTGTTTTATATTATTAGAAGACTTTTAAGATGTGAAATATTTGAAGATGTCATTTTTTTTAATGCATGATTTTTTTGCCTTGGAGGTATTTTAATAAGTGTATTGGAAAAAAATCCATTAAAAGGCAGATTTTAATTGTATTCAAGTTTATTTTGTCAAATTCAATGTTTTTTTCTGAAGGGTGTGATGGGAAAACCTGGAAAGGAGGGAAAACCAGGAGAAGCTGGGGATCCGGTAGGGTTTGGTGAAGTCTATATGATGTCATCTTAAAATTCCGCACTCATAAAGGTTGTTTTTCTTGCTATTTACAGGGTAAACAAGGGGAACCAGGACCTCAGGGAAGAGACGGAACTAGAGGGATGCCCGTGAGTGATATCATTAACCATTACTGGCACTAAGAGGCTTGCTGTATTTACCTTATTGGAGGTTTTTTTGGGGGTCTTTTTGTACCAAAAAATATATATTTTGTGAGCAGGGGCCATATGTGAATCGAAACGTTTGTGGTTTTAAAATGATTTGCATATAGTTTGATGCTGAATCTTGCTAATCTCCATATTGTAGTTTCTTCTGGTGCTCGTCTGTTAAATAATAGTTCACAATAGACAGCAGAAAACATCGGATGGAAAATGGGTGCTATACGCAAAAGTTAAGAAATGATGCAGCTGAAATCTTAAGGTCTATAGACACAGAACAGTTTCCTGACATCGGTTAGGTACGGTAACGTTACAAAAGCTGCTAATGAAACTTCACATCAGATCCATCAAAACTCTGTGATTGGCTCTTTTGTTCATGTGTCAGAAGCGGGCGATGTTTGCGTCGTTAATGAACAACTCTTGAGAGGCTGAAACTAAGAAGAAAAGAAGCAGTTGTTTAGTAGTTTTGGGGATGTTCCTGGAAGAATTCACACTCTCCTCCTTCAGTCACTTACACAACTGCATCGCAAGGCGCACAATGGTTGCCATTTATTCACATTTATTTGTTTCGTTTCCTGCAGGGCTTCAAAGGTCACAGAGGAGAACCGGGTCCTCCAGGATCGAAGGTTATTTGAGTTTCAGTTATCGTTCAATTCCGTCTAAACCATGAAGGTAATGAGTGCTGTATGGTCTTAGGGTGAAGATGGGAAGCAGGGTGTTCCTGGACGTGAGGGTCCACCGGGAAAAGATGTAAGTGTACAGAGGTCGCTGTACGAATGACCACTATGAAAAAGGCTGCTAGATCTTAATTGGTTGACTTGTGTTGCTCAGGGTAACGCCGGACCACCAGGGCTCGAGGGCATGAGGGGACCACGAGGAGAATCCGTGAGGAAGCATTCATTAAACCGATAAAGGAGGTTGTACCTGTGATAATTGTGTCGGGTCACTGTTTTTGTTTTCCCAGGGTCAGCCTGGAGAACAAGGACCATCTGGGAAACCAGGATCGCAGGGAAGTCCTGTAAGTTTCAGGCAGTTTTGCCACAAGCTTTGCTAGCTAGCTCATACTTTGAAATGTTTCTTTTACGCTTGTAGTATAATGCACAGTGTTTCCGGTTTATTTTGGGTTTATTTCGCATGGGAAGTGTTTTCATATTTCATAGGTGGCTTGATGTTTATGTTCAACTATAAACATCACCATTTTTATAAGAATGCAGAAAGCTTTACAAACAATTTATTGAACTACTAAAAAGAATTCTAAACGGATTCTAAACAAATATTTTACTTTCTATAATTTACTATTTTAGTTTCTAATACCTTTGATATTTGTAGCTAGGATTTAGCTTGAGTTGGAAGCGGTTGCCTTCACTCACAGAAGTAATGGAATCTCTCTGCTCTCTGTGTTTGTGGCAGTTGTGTATGATGTCAGCTAAATCTGCCATTAGTCTGTAGATGCCGATTTTATGCAAATGTTAAAAAAGCAACCTGATATCAGTGAAAGATATTAATCATGTGGTACGTCTGATACATTGGGCAGTTTTTGTAGAGATTATCCATTATATTGGCTATTTTATATATTTACCACTCAATATATCGGCCACTCTGTATATTAGCTAGTCAATGCATCAACCAACCGATATATTGGCCATTTGATAAACATCAGCCTTAAACATCAGATTATGTATTGCCTATCCAATCAATATTTTTGCCATTTATCAGCCTGTTCATTGTATCAGTTGATCTGTTGATTGTATCATTCATCCGATATATCGGCCAGTCAATAAATCAGCCGTCCATAATACCGGCATTTTGATTTTGTTATTTTATGACATTTTAGGGTCAGCCAGGAAACAAAGGAGAAGCAGGCATCCAAGGAATACCAGGCTTCCCTGGTCTAAAAGGGCCTTCGGTGAGTAGTGATGATGCCGGAAAATCATAATCAAGTTGGGAATATAAATAAAGTATTTGTACATTACGACAGTAAAGAGCATCAACACTCTCTATTTCTCTTCAGGGACCACCGGGACCTATCGGCCCTGAAGGAAAGCAAGTGAGCTGTAGTTCTGATTTTAAACACTTTTTAATTCATTAAATTTTTTTAAATAACTTTGTTTTCTGTCATAGGGCATGCTAGGAAAACCAGGAGACAGAGGACAGAAGGGAGAAAAGGTAAAGAGACATCAATCACACATTACCTGCAGGCTCACAGAAAATTTTCTAAATGTTTTGTTCTTTTCTGCAGGGTGACAATGGAATCAAAGGTGACAAAGGGCCAGTCGGCGATCCAGGTATCCCAGGCACCTCAGGTCCCCCTGGTAGAAAGGGTCACACTGGGATGATGGGCATGTCCGGACCTCCAGGAGAAGTAGGTCCCACTGGTCCTCCTGGTACTCCAGGACACCCGGGTCTGCCAGGTCAACGCGTGAGTCTGCATTAGCATGTACCTTGTGGTACTGATGCGCTCCTGCTGCCGCCGCTGATGTCATAAATGATTGTTTTTAAGGGAGAGACGCCATCACTGGAACAACTGCGTCGACTCGTTCAAGAAGAACTTGCAAAACAGTTGGACGGTGAGCTTCATTCGACAAGGTCTTGATTTCATTTGGGTTTGTCTAAACTCCTTGTGTTTTGTGTAGTCAAGCTAGCCTACATCATGTCGCAAATTCAACCTGCCCATGTCAAGAGCACAGCGGGTCGTCCTGGCCCTCCTGGTCCAGCAGGTAAAGACGGAACTCCAGGCAGGCAAGGTCCAGCTGGAGAGCCAGGGATGCCTGGACAGAACGGAGCAGATGGACCCAGAGGTCCAGCTGGGCTTAAAGGTCTAACCAGAGATTCCTTCAAAATGCTCAATTCATGTTCCAAAATTGATGTTACAAGCTCGTTCTTTTTTGCAGGGGAACGAGGTGCGAAAGGTGAAAAGGGAGAGGATGGTGTCGGACAGAGAGGAGAGCCTGGTCCGATCGGGCCCATGGGTAAAAGTGTTTATTTACTACCTGAACGAACATATTTAAAATTA
Source organism: Danionella cerebrum (assembly GCA_007224835.1). Taxonomy (NCBI): domain Eukaryota; kingdom Metazoa; phylum Chordata; class Actinopteri; order Cypriniformes; family Danionidae; genus Danionella; species Danionella cerebrum. The sequence continues at coordinate 76,471 of SRMA01026397.1, forward strand.
TTATTTTGTTCCCTTTCGAAATATTGATTTCAAATGTCAGTAATTGACTTCAGTGGATCATCCACGCTTTTTTTCAAACGTTCTCCTCAGGTCCTGCAGGTATGCCCGGTGATGGAAAAGATGGCTCCCCAGGAGCCGCGGGAGCTCAGGGAGAGCCTGGTCATCCTGGTCCTCATGGTCAGCCTGGACCTCCTGGACCAACAGGGCAGTGTGATCCGTCACAGTGTGCTTACTACGCCAGCCTTGCATCAAGACCTCACACCAAGAACGTCAAGGGGACTTAGTACACCACCGATAGCGTCTGGAGCGAACACCTCTTCATGAACCTGGACATTCAGAGCATCATCTGTGACATCAGGAGACGACTGGCTCTGAGAGGTGTGTGTGTGCTTTAGGTTTTCACTTTGGTTGACCACTTTTAAACCTGGGTTAAGGACATTGAACACTTTTGTGTTAGAAAACTTTGGATTTCTGAAGGGTTATGGTGGTGCTCAAGGAACGTATGCAAGGTATCGAATGCCATGTTATATATTACAAATCTTTCCCATTTAAAGGGAAAATGTGAAATTTGAATCGAGATTGGCCAACATTGTAAACTGCTACGACACCAAAACATACGCCAGGTTTTGGGCAGCCACACGTCCGCACACCTTTTACTCTACTGCTGTGTTTAATGGATCTTAACAAAACAAAAGACTTGAATACGAAATTTTGGAGAGTGGTAGTTTTTACCCCCAGTTTTTTGTGTGTGTTTGTTTCCCATGTGAAACTGTATATTAGATGAGTCTAGAGTAAAGTACAAATCAGTAATTATTTTATAAAAATCCATTTCATTTCAAGCCGCTGTGTCTTTGTATCAATGCAAATGTTTATTATTTAACATCTCAAATCCACATTTGATCTCGTCTTACTGTTCGTATATTATTTTAAAGGTTTCCAGTGCCTTTTAGAACCAGAGATTAATTAAACCCCAGCTACTACTTCCAAAAAATCGACAGAGGCCAAAAGGTTCCTGTAGTTCTAGGGTTGCACACCCCCTTTTTTTTTTGGCCCACTCCTCCTCATAGAGCTTCTCTAGATCTGTCACTGAGCAACACAGACTTTCAGTCTGCTCCAAAGATTTTCTGTTGGATTTAAGTCTGGAGACTGACTAGGACAAAGCAGGTGAACCTTCCATGCAATGCATGATTTTAAACCATGACGACCTCAAACAGTTGCAGTTGGTCTATTTGAAATCTGACTCGAATAAAAGCCATTTTCTAAGGCATGCAGCCAATTTCAATGTGTCATCCATTTTTACATGTTTTTGTATTTTTTGAAGTATACTTAACCTCATAAGTATACAAAGTAAGAATGTTAAATAAGGTTTACCATCTGAATGTCATCCAGGATTTACTGCTAACCTGGGAACATTATTCAAACCAAAAGGCAACACTAATCATTTTAAGAGTCGCGCAGAGAGAATAGATGTGTTAATGTTGAATTATGTTTTTTTTCCCCTAGTCTTTACAGTGAAATGCCTTGATTCCAGTGACAAATTAAAGATATTAGGGTCTGTGGTGCACTATTGACGAGGAACCTGTGAGCTGAATAGTTGCTCAGTGAGGTCTACACCAGGTCAGGATGTGTTTATCAAGACTGAGGAACTCTCTACTTGAGTTTATTGATGAAGAGCTTTTTCCTATGGGAAAGAGTTGTCAATGAGGCTCATTTGAGAGGAATGAACTTCTGCTCTTTTCTTTGCCCTTTTTGTAAGATAAAGCTTCCACGCTTTGAGTTCTTTGGGTTTTGGTTATGAGCTTTAATCTTTTATTATTGATGAGGAAGGAGTTGGGTGGCAAATCACTTCACATCTCTCGTTTATTTGACTTTTTCATGTAAGTTCCCAAATGTCCTCCTCTCAGTACACAGTGCTGTATTATAAAGGGCAGTTGTTTAATGCCTATGCAAAACATCAACAGAATTATTAGTTCTACTTTTATATTTTATACTTGATCTAAATATACAGCGGGGAAAATAAGTATCTGATCAGCATTTTTATCAGTAAGAGGACTCCAAGTGTGAAATGGACACCGTTTCTACTAGATGCAGCGATTAAGCTCGCACTGATTTTGTTAATAGCTCACCTAGAATCCCCTTAGTGATAAAAATGCTGATGAGACAAATACTTATTTTCCCCACAAATAATTTTCATAACGACTTGTGTTAAATTATTGTTCTGAATTCCAGTGGGTGATGTAAATGTGATGTTTTTTGCATGGTTTTATCCTCCTGTTTGTACTGATTCTTTGGTGCTAGGCTGTCTCTCAGTGAATGCATGAGTGGAAAAGGGGAGTTTATAAACTATATACAGTGTTAATTACATTATTGCATAGTGTATCTCTGCAGATTAGTATAAATGTACAGAAGATTGATCAATAATCCAATGATTGAAATTGTACACATTTGCTGTTAAGAATTATTTTGTGTCTTCTTGAAAAGCACCTTCCTTACCACCCACCAGTCTGTGTTTAGGCTGGTCTTATGACCATGTGAAATTTTAATGAAAAATGTGCAAAGGTGCCTAAACAAAAAAAAAATTAATGTTATTTTAATGACTGTCAATATCAATGATGCTGTACATTGAAGTTTAATGTTTGATAAATTGTGGAGATTTCAATAAAATGATTGCAGATTCTACATGTGTTAAATATTTTTGTATTTTTTTTTTTCAAACAACTCTAGTCACATCCCTGTTGACCTCCAGTCAAACACATGCTTTTACATAGGTCAAACTAAGAAAACTCTGTAGGTGCTGTTTTTAGAAGAAAATTTGGTCCATAAATTAAGATTTGAACTCTGGGAATGTGGGAAAATTTCATATTTGTACATTTTTTCATTTTTAGACCGTATCTCAAATTCTAAACAAGATATCGACCCGAAAAGAGCAGCATTCTTCTCGTCTGCACCTCCCCTCTCTATAAAACACATTTCAAGAGTTTTTAAATTTTTGACATTTTCATCAAAAAAGACATACTAACCCCTTTGTGTTTTTTCAGATTTTGGCCAAATTTTCAAATTTTTGCAAACAGTTTGAAACTTGCAGAGCTGCAAGAGACTCTCAAGACCTGAGGGTAGGTGCTGTTTTTAGAAGAAAATTTGGTCCATAAATTGAGATTTGAACTCTGGGAATGTGGGAAAATTTCATATTAGTAAAATTTTTCATTTTTAGACAGTATCTCAAATTCTAAACAAGATATCGACCCGAAAAGAGCAGCATTCTTCTCGTCTGCACCTCCCCTCTCTATTAAACACATTTCAAGAGTTTTGAAATTTTTGACATTTTCATCAAAAAAGACATACTAACCCCTTTGTGTTTTTTCAGATTTTGGCCAAATTTTCAAATTTTTGCAAACAGTTTGAAACTTGCAGAGCTGCAAGAGACTTTCAAGACCTGAGGGTAGGTGCTGTTTTTAGAAGAAAATTTGGTCCATAAATTGAGATTTGAACTCTGGGAATGTGGGAAAATTTCATATTAGTAAAATTTTTCATTTTTAGACCGTATCTGAAATTCTAAACAAGATATCGACCCGAAAAGAGCAGCATTCTTCTCGTCTGCACCTCCCCTCTCTATTAAACACATTTCAAGAGTTTTGAAATTTTTGACATTTTCATCAAAAAAAGACATACTAACCCCTTTGTGTTTTTTCAGATTTTGGCCAAATTTTCACATTTTTGCAAATAGTTTGAAACTTGCAGAGCTGAAAGAGACTCTCAAGACCTGAGGGTAGGTGCTGTTTTTAGAAGAAAATTTGGTCCATAAATTGAGATTTGAACTCTGGGAATGTGGGAAAATTTCATATTAGTAAAATTTTTAATTTTTAGACCGTATCTCAAATTCTAAACAAGATATCGACCCGAAAAGACCAGCATTTTTCTCGTCTGCACCTCCCCACATTTTGAAAGTTGAAAGCCTTTAAGTTGTGAAAGTAAATGAAGCGTGAAAGACAATGAGTGTGGTGGTGAAAAGCTTTTTATTTCAAGCTGCCGTGTTGGATTCCTCTTTTGGCTTAGCTTCACATCTGGCACAATGATAACATTAATTGTATCCATCACAATTTAACAGAGTATTCAGAAGTGTTTGTGGCAAGTTGTGGATTCTTCTGTGGCAAAAAAAAACTTCTCGTTTTTAATTAACCTATTTCTGCAATGTAAAGCATCCGATGGAACAAAAGCATTTTCTTCCAGTTTATGTACAAGATCCACCACCAAGAGCTGCATCCGTGTGTTTCTACACGACTGTCACATTTTCTCAACCCGTGTGTGCTCTTCGTCTGAGGTCTCAGGTTTCTGAAGTGTCTCCCAGTTCCTGATGAGGACTGTGATCAAGGGAACAGGGGGGTTTCTGCTTCTGTTCATGGACCCTTGACGTTCACAGTCTTCTTTCCGCCGACCAAGTAAAGGGGCTGAGGCCTAAAGCAACTCGAAGGATCACACAGACCAGGGGCACCAGTGGCTCCTCTAGCTCCAGGTGTTCCTGCAGATCCAGGTATCCCTGGCTCTCCTTTAGCACCATCCAGACCGTCCTTGCCAATGCCAGGCTTGCCAGATGGACCTGTTTAAACAGATGATTTGTGAACACTTTGATTCAATGAGTGAAAACTTGTAAAGAACCTATTATTGGAGGATAGTGGGGAGGTTTTCGAGGAATTGAAAGCTTGGAGCCATGAAACGGTCACTTTATTTAATATCTAATCGATCTAAGTTTTGGTTAAGATGATCTCAGCATTGACCAGATCCATTTTGCTTTGTGCTCGCATGACCTTGAAGAGAGGTGGCGTCACTGAAAAGTATTTCTCGATCGATCAGTCCGTATGAACGGCGACAATGCTGCATCAAAGATGGTGCCACCATTTTTTACCAAAAACTTCTCATGATTTCTAACCAAATATAGCACAAAACAGATCTGGAGAGGCATACCTTGAGGTCCAGGGTCTCCAGGAATGCCAGGGATTCCTATTCCATTGTCTCCCTTATCCCCCTTGAGTCCTGCATCACCTGCACAAACAGAAGCATGACGTCTCTGTAGAATATATCTGAACTCTTTTGTCTAAACCTGTTCACGGCAGAACAAGAATGAAGACATCGCTCACCTTTAGCGCCTGGTTTTCCAGGAAGCCCATAGAATCCTTGAGGTCCTTTGAGGCCCATGAGTCCTCTGGGTCCAGCTTCTCCAGCAGGACCTGCAGGTCCTGGTGGTCCGGGTGGTCCTGCAGCTCCTGGAGTTCCCGGGGCTCCAATAGGAAGAGGCTTCTTGGCCAGCTCCTTCTTGTAGGCTTCTAAATGTTCTGTTGAGTGGAAACAACCAGAAGTAATCGAGGATTTCAAATGCAACTGTATATTTACATTTATCCCCCATTTGAGCAAAGTTTGGGATCGCAGCATCCACCCTTTCTCGTACTGACCACAGAGACACACTTTTACTATCCTCCACCATCCCTTCAGAACATCTTTCCTCCTTATGCTTGCTCGCCAAGTCCACCTGTGTTTTTCAAGGCTACGCAGCAGATGTTCTTGTTCCACATAACAATTGAAGTTGAGTGCTGTATTTCAATTTCACTTTGCATCTTGTAAAGCATTAAAAATGTTTAAATTCTTAAAAATACAAATAGCGCATGTTAATCTATCACTGACATTCGGTATATTGCATTTGAACATTTTTTGCCCCATGAATTCTTCCATAATTATCACTTAGTGAATGTTAATGAGGTGTCAGGTTTTGGAAATGGTTACTATTTTATATTTCAACACTTCAAAAGGAAACCAGTCGTAACCAAATAAAGGAATTAATGTCAGTTTTATGATCATTTAGCAAACCTCTTTTAAAGTTTGACTTTGCAACCGTTTCTGCTGTACATGTGACTCATATCAATTCAAGTTTGGTGCTGTATTTCAATTTGCATTTGTAAAATGTGCATTTCATTTATTTACATTCCTAAAAATAAATGAAATGCACATTCACTGACATTTTGCAAATTTGTAAAACTTTTATGCTACATTCTGCTTCTATATTTATGAACAGCACTAATGCTATATGCGTATCTCAATTTTGCGAAGGGTTACTAGCTTTTACATCTAAATTCATCAAAAAACCAAACTTTATTTTGTTTCTATTGAAGAATTTAGAAGTTCACCTTCAACAACAGCCGAGCAGATCTCACGGATCTTTTCATCCGTCGTCTTAACCGCCTGTTAAAGAGAAAAAGACCCTTTTAGCAAATAATACTGACTTTGTAGGTTTGCATTTTTTGTAAAGTACTAACAGGAAGTCCTCTGGGCCCTGGGGCTCCTGGCGGCCCTCGCTCCCCTTCCAGACCTCTGGCTCCCTGGGGTCCCGTGAGCCCTTCGTGACCTGGCTGTCCAGGTCGGCCATCGGCGCCAGAAGCTCCACGCAGGCCCTTCTCTCCACGCTTGAATCAAATGTTCAGCAGAACTCAATGCATCAGTGAAACAAACAAAATAAAACTCTGTGTTTACGGGGCGCCCTCACCTCTCCCTTGATTCCAGGAACTCCCGGAGGCCCCTGCAAACCATTATTAGAAACCATCACAGCGCTGCACTCTAACTAGCATTGCATGATTAAAGGCTGTACGGGGAATGCTGCAATAAATATGTCGTACCAGATCCCCCTTGACGCCTGGGTCTCCTGGAACACCTGGATCTCCCTGCGGAGCGATGACAAAAATATACGTCTAAAATTATACAGTATGATCCTGGAGCAGGAAGTCAGAGAGCACATGCTTTTTAATTTACCTCACTTCCTTTAGGACCGACGGGACCCAACGGGCCCTGAAAGAGGAGAAAGATGATAAGCTCCGCTCGCTTGTGATTATTACAATAACGTGAGAGCACACCTGGTCTCCTTTATGACCCGTGTGACCCTTGATTCCTCGAGGACCCATCAGCCCCTGGTCTCCCTTTTCCCCCTTTGGAATAAGACAAAAGTAATATTAATGTAAAACTGGAAGAAAACGTGTCTGATGTTCTGCTATTAGTGATCAACTGCCTTGTCCCTTAAGAAATATAAACCAGGATACATTTATTTATCTTTAATTAATGGTGATTACACTTGAAACAAATAAAGGCTTGAAATATGACACTAATATAAATAATACAGCATCATTTATGTTTTAAACAAATCATTGAAATAAATGTAGTCATTGTCATTCAAGTTTTGGGGCATATATTACTGAACTGAAATTAAGTTGTAAATCCAAATCACCTGGATTCCTTGAGGGCCTTCTGCGCCGAGCGGGCCCTGCTTTCCCGTCTCACCCTGAGGATAATAACGGAGTCTGTTTCTATATAAAGTGACGGCGCTGTATTAAATGTATGAAAAGAGTTCTTACAGTGGCTCCCTTGGCTCCTGGAACTCCATCTTCTCCTGCTGGCCCAGGTGCTCCCTGGGATATTAGAATATATATAAAATATATTATTCTTAATCCTAAACGACCCACACTCTCAGCACTCATTCGAGGGAGTTCAAAACTGCAGACGCTAGCACAATTATTTCCTAAAACATCATCAACATTGGTTTATCCTTTGGTATAAACGGTGAACACCGGTAGAACTCTTCCGTTGTTACTCAGGGCTCGATCAGAGACCAATATAAAAATAAAACTAAAGCAATACTCGCATCTTTTCCTGGAGCTCCAACGGGTCCAGGAACTCCATCGGGCCCAGTGTCGCCCTGTTTGAGGCAAAAACATTTGCTTTTTAATCTCAATTAGCTCCATCCATCACAAAAACTGTGCAATAAAGTAAGCGACGAGTCACCTTCTGGCCTACTGGACCCACCAACCCTTGTTTTCCTGGTAAACCCTAGAGTTTAGAAACAAAGTTGCTCAGCGGAAATGTAACATTACAGATTATTTATTCAAATATACAGAAAAACAACATCACAGAGATCCACTTACAGGAATTCCCACAATTCCTCTAACGCCTATAGCTCCAGGGAGACCCGGATCACCCTTCAGAAAAAAGGAAGAACGTTTTATCATCTTTTCTACACATACAGCTGAAAACAACATGCTAAGGTCCCAATTTCATTGAATTTTTTTTATTTCAGAAAAAACCCTCTTTTCCTGGAGCAAACGGTGCAGGAGTTTTAATCAGTTCACATGCTGTTCGTTACACGACGAGCTTACCTTCTCGCCTGCAGCTCCAGCTGCTCCATTGGATCCAGGTTTTCCTGGCTCACCCTACACACAAACAACGTTCACCGTTACAGTAACCCAGACTCAGAACCGGTTCGGTTTTACCATCGGAACACAATATACAGAAGAACTCACAGTGTCTCCCTTAACCCCAGCTGCTCCTTTCTCCCCCGGAGCGCCGATCACACCCTGAAAGAACACATTACTACTCTTCAAGAGGAACACGGTTATTTCAACAAAGCTCTCAGATTTTCACGTCTCTCACATCCTCTCCTTTAGGTCCAGGATGACCCTCTCTCCCTCTGATGCCTTCAACACCCTGTTAAAACAAACATAAAGAACATGAACTCCGCCGTTAACGCAGTGCTTTTACACATCTCCTCATTTAAATAAAGTTGTACAAGCTTTAAGTTCGAGGAACATTCAGTTTGATTTTTAAATGTGTCTTGTTTTTCAAGGTATTGTTGTTAAAGAGTCAACTCAGAGTCACTGAAATGAATCGTTATTAAAATGAATCTTTAGCTGTGACGTACAAATGCACTAAGCCCCTCCCATCACCTTAAACGTCGTAGCGGTAGCTACGTCAGTCACAAAACGAATCAATTTGAAGTTGTCGGTTGTTCAGTTTATGAGGTCGAAGTCAACTGAACTTGATTCATTCTCTGTCTGTACTCGAAATCGAAGATTTCTACGTTTTTACGCAGAATCGATCTCATTAATTACATATGTATAAATAACATGTTGAAGAAAGCAAGTCTATAGACCTTTTCTACAGATTATATGCGAGAGAACATGACTGCTTCTTATGCACACGAGTATAATTAACTTGAAATAATTCTGATAAACTGCAAACTTACTGGTGACCCTGGAGGTCCGGTTGGTCCTGGGATACCGTTGAATCCAGGAGGACCCTGCAGAGAGGAGGGAGACCGGTTGGCAAACACTAGGGGTGTAACGACACACTC